>PVJS01014716.1:0-39971 GCA_004027185.1 Glis glis | reverse complement strand
TTTTTTTTTTTTTTGCGGTACCGAGGATTGAACCCAGGGGCGTTCTACCTCCCCGCTACACCCCCGGCCCTATTTTTTATCCTTTATTTTGAAACCAGGTCTCACGAGGTTGTGGAGGGCCTCACTAAGTAGAGAGAGAGAGAGAGAGAGAGAGACACAGCTGAGGCTAGCTGCGAACCCGGATCCTCCAGTCTCAGCCTCCCTAAGTACTGGGAAGAAACACCTATTTTAAAAAAAGTCAGGACTAGATTAATATCAAACTAGACTTCAGAATTTTTTGTACATTATTGGAGCTAAAACTCCTTCATACAACTTCTTCTGAATGAAATTTATAAACTTTTAGTTAGCAATGAGCTTTCCTGAACTGCCGGTTCCCTCATTATTAAATTAATCTTTAACACATACTTAGTTTGTATTTGCAAGAGAGTCATGCTTTTCACTTTTTGGAAATGATCTTTGACAGCTGTTGATGTTCCCTGGGATGACTAAAGATTTAGTCATCGAAATCATTTAAAAGGCATTGGTTAAGAAGAAGAATTCTTGGGCAAAGGTACTTTTCTTTTTGGTCTCTGAAATGAATCCGAAGTAGCTATCAAATTTCCTCTACTGACTCTTGTCATATCTTCTGACTCTCTTGTTTTTGCCTTTGTACCTGATAGAGACCAAGTTTGGATCAAATCTAGCTTCTTTATAGCCAATCAATCATTTTTCTTTGGTAATGATGAATCTGTCTTTGTTGTCTGTTTAACCCATGACCTCTGTCATGAAGAGATTCGGGTCCATGCTCTAACAATCAAGAATCATAAAGAATCTGCCCTTCAGTCGTGTTTGTTTATGCAGCAGTGTCTCTGGAAAGGACACATCCCGTGGACATCTAGGGTGGTGTGATTTTTCTCTTTTGTGTTCACTTCGTGTCCAAAGTTGTAAAAACAAATGTGACTCCTTATAAGGACTTCATTTCTGTAATTGAGAAAAAGTCTTTAATCTCTCATTGAATTGGAAGAGCTTTCTATCTCTGGAATATTTCAACAAATTAGACTACAAGGTCTTTAAAATACACTGTTTTTATTGCTTTACCCAAACAAATGGGTCTACATCAAATATGGAGGAAGGCAAACATGCCTAGATAAGATATAAGAACAAAAATGTTTACTACTTAAATTGTGCTAGATGTTAAAGGTATAAAAATATTCTTTTTTATATCATCATCAGTGATTTATTAAAATTTTAGCTTGTAAAATATGGATTATGTATACTTGAATATAATACATTAGAGTTTTTCTTTAAATAATATATGTGACATAAACTCTAAAAACAAAAGAATCATTTTTTTTAGTTATTTATTTTTATTATTTTAAAAGTAGTAGGAAACTATGTTAAACTTTTGCCAATCGAAGCATCACTTTTGTTTATGTGTAGGAAATAAATTATCATATTAGATTCAAATTATGATTTGAATTGCTCTCCCCTTCCTTCCTTCCTCCCTTCCTCCCTTCTTTCCTTCCTTCCTCCCTCCCTCCTTCCCTCCTTCCCTCCTTCCCTCCCTTCCTTCCATCCTTCCTTCTTTCTTACATTGAACCCAGAGGCATCATCCTACCTCCAAGTTATACACTCAGATTTTTTTTTGTATTTGATCATTCTTTTTTTTAATATGTTTTTATTGGTGCATTGTAGTCTCACATCACAATGAGTATCAGTTTGGTGTTAACATACATGCACACAGCTCTTGGTGCCCCCCCAGCCTCCCCCCATCCATATGAAGTACTGATAATGATGTTGGTATATTCTCATATGTACACATTGTTTATGATAGAAATTCCATTGATTCGCTTCTTTCTTGCCCTTCCCCTTTCCTTGTACCCCTTCCCTTGCTCCACTGAGGGTTCTCTGTTGTCATTGGAGTCCCTTTTGTGTCCCCAATAATCCCTAGGTTGTGCATATTAATGAAAACATAGGTCCCTTCTTTTTTGTGATTGGCTAATCTCGCTTAACATAATGTTCTCCAGATCCTTCCATTTTCTTGTAAATGATATTATTTTGTTCTTCTTTGTTGCTGAATAGAATTCCATTGTGTGTATTTCCCATAATTTTGTAATCTACTCATCTGTTGATGGATACCTAGGTTGGTTCCATACTTTAGCCACTGTGAATCTTGCTGCTATGAACATGGGTATGCATATATTACTGTAGTTTTCTGGTTTCAATCCCTTTGGTATGATACCCAGTAGTGGTATAGCCGGATCATATGGTGGATCCATTCCCAGTTTTCTGAGGAATCTCCACACTGATCTCCATAGCGGTTGAACTAGTTTGCAATCCCACCAAAAGTGTAGAAGAGTCCCAATTTCCACACATCCTCGCCAACATTTGTTGTTGTTTGACTTCTTAATGATTGCCATTCTGATTAGGGTTAGATGAAATCTTAGAATACTTTTGATTTGCATCTCCCTGATTGCTAATGATGTTGAACATTTTTTCATGTATCTATTGGCCATTTGTATCTCTTCTTTCATGAAGTGTCTATTCATTTCAGTTGCCCACTTCTTGATCGGGTTATTTGTTTTTTTAGTGTAAAGTCTTTTAAGTTCTTTGTATATCCTAGGTATTAGACCTCTGTCAGAGGGATAGCTTGTAAAGATCTTCTCCCAATCTGTAGGCTTTCTCTTTAGGCTCTTGATGGTTTCCTTTGATGAACAGAAGCTTTGTAGTTTAATGCTATCCCACTTATTAATTCTTGTTTTAATTTCCTGTGCTTTGGAGGTCTTGTTGAGAAAGTTCCTACCTGTGCCTATATGTTGGAGTGTTGAACCTATGCCCTTTTCTAATAATTTCACAGTCTCTAGTCTGACTTCCAGGTCTTTGATCCATCACGAGTTGACTCATGTGCAGGGTGAGAGGTAAGGATTTAGTTCCATTTTTCTACAGGTAGATAACCAGTGTTCCCAGCATCATTTGTTGAAAAGACTGTCCTTTCTCCAACATACGTGTTTGGCAACTTTGTTGAAAATCAATTGGCTATAAGTTTGTGAACTTGTTTCTGTATCTTCTGTTCCACTGGTCTATGTGTCTGTTTTTGTGCCAATACCATGCTGATTTTATTACTATAGCTCTGTAGTACAATTTGAATTCAGGAATTATGATGCCTCCTGCATGGTTCTTATTGCTGAGAATTGCTTTGGCTATTCTGGGACTTTATTTCTCCATATGAAATTAATAACTGATTTTTCTAGATCTGCAAAAAATAATGTTGGTATTTTGATAGGGATTGCATTGACTGTAGATCATTTTTGACAGAATGGCCATTTTGATAATATTTATTCTACCTATCCAAGAGCAGGGGAGATCTTTCCATCTTGTAAGATCTTCTTTGATTTCTTTCTTCAGTGTTCTATAGTTTTCATTGCAGAGGTCTTTTACCTCTTTGGTTAAGTATATTCCTAGGTATTTGATTGGTTTTGAAGTTATTGTGAATGGAATTGTTTTCTGGATTTCTTTCTCAGTGGATTCATGGTTGGCATATATGAAAGCTACTGATTTTTTTAGGTTGATCTTGTATCCTGCTACTTTGCTGAATTTGTTAATCAGCTCTAGTAGATTTTTGATTGAGTTCTTTGGGTCTTCTAGATATAGGATCATATCTGCAAATAAAGATAATTTTAATTCATCTTTTCCTTTTTGAGTTCCTTTGATATCCTTCTCTTGTCTTATTGCACTGGCAAGAGTTTTGAGGACTATGTTGAAAAGGAGTGGTAATAGTGGGCATCCTAGTCTTGTTACTGATTTTAAGGGGAATTCCGGAAATTTTCCCCCATTCAATATGATGTTGGCTTTGGGTTTCTTATATATTGACTTAATGATGTTGAGGTATGTTTCTTCTATCCCACTTTTCTATAGAGTTCTTAACATGAATGGGTATTGAATTTTGTCAAATGCTTTTTCCGTGTCTATTGAAATGATCATGTGATTCTTGTTTTTAGTTCGATTTAATGGTGAATAACGTGCATTATTTTGCGTATGTTGAACCAGCCTTGCTTTTCCTGGGATGAAACCAACTTGGTCCTGGTGTACAATTTTCTCAATATGGTTTTGAATGCACGTGGCTAGTATTTTATTTAGACTTTTTGCTTTTATGTTCATTAATGATATTGGTCTGTAATTTTCTTTTCTTGAGGTATCTTTATTTGGCTTTGGTATTAATGTGATGTTGGTCTCATAAGAGGAATTTGGAAGAATTCCATCTCTTTCAATTTCATGGAATAGCTTGTGAAGTATTGGTTTTAGTTCTTCTGTAAAGGTTTTGTAAAATTCAGCTTGAAATCCATGTACCTGGGCCTTTCTTTGAGGGCATACTGTTTTATTGCTGTTTCTATCTATGTGCTTGCTATTGGTTGATTCAGGTTTTCTATATCCTCTTGGTTCAATTTAGGTAGGTTGTATGTGTCTAGAAGTCTTTCAATTTCTTCCATGTTTTCCATTTTATTGGAATATAAGTTTTCAAATTAGTTTCTTATGATCCTCTGGATTTCTCCACTATCTGTGGTGATGTCCCTTTTTCATTTCTGATTTTGGTAATTTGGGTTGATTCTCTCCTTCTTTTGGTTAGGTTAGCTAGTGGTTTGTCAATCTTGTTAATCTTCTCAAAGAACCAGCTCTTGTGTTGTTGATTTTTTGTATTTTTTTATTCTCTATTTCATTAATTTCTGCTCTGATTTTAGTTATCTTCTGCCTTCTACTGGCTTTGGGGTTCGACTGTTCCTGTTCTTCAAGATCCTTGAGGTGTGTCATTAGGTTATTTATTTGGATGTCTTCTTTTTTTCTTATGTGGGCACTCAGTGCTATAAATTTTCTTCTTAACACCACCTTCAAAGAGTCCCATAGATTTTGGTACATCATGTCTCTATTTTCACTTAATTCCATGAATTTTTTTTTATTTTTCCCCTATTTCTTTTCTGATCCAGTCCTTGTTCAGAAGTATATCATTCAGTCTCCATGTACTTATGTGATTACTTTTGGTCTTCCTGTTGTTAATGTCCAGGTTCATTCCGTTGTGATCTGAGAAGATGCAGAGAATTATATCACATCTTTTGAATTTGCTGGTGCTTGCTTTGTGACCCAGTATGTGGTCTATTTTGGAGAATTTATGTGGGCAGCAGACAAAAATGTGTATTCAGGTGTTGCTGGTTGAAATAATATGTGTCTATTAGATCCACCTGGTCTATAGTTTTCTTTAGGTCTGAACAATCTTTATTCATCTTTCCTCCTGTCTGGTTGACAGGGGCATGGTGTGTGTGGGGGGGGCACACAGACTCCGGAGCTCGGGTGTTGGCACGTGAGGCACACTTCGAGGCACGGTGTTGGGTACAGGCTCCGAGGTGCAGGTGACAGTGCTGGAAGGTGCCGGGTCTCCGAGGCATGGGTGCTGAGGGTCTCCCGGGCCCCAAGGGATGCGCACGTGCTCCGGGTCTCGGGTGGCATCACCAGAGGGTGCCCAGACTCTGATGCCCAATGCTGAAGATCTCACGCGGCCGAGGGGAGTGTGGGCTCTGGGTGTTGGGTGGAACTGCCTGAGGATTGCGTGGGCCCCCGGGAGGAGCACGGGCTACGGGATCTGGCTCAGAGGCGGCGCGGAGGGTTGCACAGTTCTCAGGTGGTGACACCAGAGGGCATGCGGGCTCTGAAGTGCAGCACAGAGGCTCCTGCACGGGCAAGAGAGGAGCAGGCTCTGGGTCTCAGGTGGCAGCGCTGGAGGGCGTGGGGGTCCGAGGTTGGGCGCGGAGGGCTGCCCAGGTCGCGCCGGAGGGCATGGGGGTCCCAGGCAGGGCGCGGAGGTCTGCCCAGGTCGAGCCGGAGGCCGCAGGGTCCAATGAGAGGTGTGAGGGCCACCCCGGTCTTAGCCAGCGCGGGGTCCGATGTGTGGGTGTTGGGGATCGCGGGCTCCTAGCGTGGTAGCGAGGCTCTAGGAGGAGCCCGTGCTAGGGCAGCCTTTGAAGGGTATTCACGATCTGCTGCTGGGATGGCCCCACACTCACAGAATTCTGTTCAGTTCCTTGCCCAGATTTACTGGTGTGGGGGGGCTATTAGCCCCAGCTGTAGGGTCGGGGGAAGATGGCTCCTTACCCACCCTGCCAACACGGGATTGCAGTTTTCTATGGGATTCTGTAGCTGGTAGACTCTGTGTCTGTGTAGTTGTACCCAGGTTACTGGATATTGGGTTTTGGTTCTTCTGTGGCTGTGCAATGTTGTTCAATTCTGAGCCCCCCAGGCGATTTTGAATCAGGTTCGTTTAGGGGCCCCTATTCCATCACCATCTTGGATCATCTCCTCTGAACAAAAATATTCCCATAAAAATTGTCAGAACCAAGGTAGTTTTATATAATGATCATGTTTATATAAACAAAATAATACCTGGTGAAATCCCTGGTTTTATTCATGTCATACAATGAGTGAAATACATTTTATATTTTTAAAATAAAATTGATTTTATTATGTTTTGACTTAATAATCTAAGCTTCTTATACTCTTTTACTGACTAGACAAGCTAATGGTACTTCTATACAATATCTACAATTAAAAAATGTAAATTTGTGTTCAATAAATTTTGAATTACAATTCTAGAAGTTTTTGTACTTTCAGGAAATTTATATTGTGTAATATGTCAACTGAAATTTTCAAGATCCTTTGATAGATTTATAATTTTGCACTGACATTAATAGGGTTGAAACAATGAGTAAATTACGAATACCTAGACATTTTTTAAGATGGAATATGAAAACATTGGTTAGTAAGCATTGTATACACACCTGAACACAAATATATGCAAATATAATTGTATACATTATGTACTTTTTACCTTATGTAATGAAATAGTTATACCCCAGTATTTATAATTATGTTATACCTTTAGTATTTATAATTTTGAATATTATGCTGTCTCTCATAGTTATAGGTAGTAAGCTACAATTTTTGGTTGCTTTATTTTCAGGAGCATATTATATTATTTTAATAATATTAACCACTATTCTCTGATAACTATTGTGAATTTGTCTTCCTAAAAGAATCCCTAAATTTGAAAAAAATCAAGCTGTCCTTTACATTTTAACTATCTAAGATTTCTAGGTGGGTATTTAGAAAAACAAAAGTTATTTTACTTTGTAAAAGAGAATATTCTAGAAATAAATTTTCCATATGTGGCTTCATGAAAAAAACAATTATATTTAAGGAGAAGTTGCCCTTTTTTAGGTTAATTTTATTTAGGTAAATTGTTATTATTATAAGCATATTACTGAGGCTATGTGCACTAGAGGATGGTCTTGAATATTTAGTCATACCCTTATGCATAAAATGTTTCTTAATCTTTCCAGAAAAATACTATCATTCTTTCTTAACAAGTCATTTCTTGTACCTATAATACAGTAATTTTACTCTCTTCATTTTTGATATTTTTGATTAGTGTGATAGTTTAGACACAACCATAATCTATCATCTGTCAGTGGTTTATATTATCTATAGGTTGTTTCTGTTCTTCTCCCATGTTTTCCAAAAGGCTCTGCTAAAAGCTACAGGCTGGAAATTTGTTCTCTACAAAGGTCAGTCTCTGAGCTACATGGAGAGAAGTATGCCAGCTAGTCTTAACTACTGATACTTCAAGCAAAGACTGATAGTACAAGCTTCCAAGCTGATATCACATAGACAAATGTCAGACTATGGCAAGGGACTGAGTCAACAATTTCAAAACTTCTTTTCATCTGGATTCAGAAGATGTCATGAAAGCAGACTACAGACCCAATATCTAGTTGAACAACACTGTTAATATTATTTTGAAAGTTCTAATTTTTCCCCTTGATGGGTATTTAAGGAAGTTAGAAAGAATACTTTTGCTATTTTTTCACTTTTAATAGCAATGTAGTTATATAAAATAAGACAAAAATCAGTCCCATATTTTATTTTATTTTATTTTTTTGTGGTATCGGGGATTGAACCCAGGGGCATTTTACCTCCAAGCTACACCCCTGGCCTTATTTTTTATACTTTATTTTGAAACCGGGTCTCACAAAGTTGCGGAGGCCTCACTAAGTAGCTGAGGCTGGCCGCGAACCAGGATCCTCCTGTCTCAGCCTCCCAAGTACTGGGATTACAAGTGTGCGCCACCACGCCCGGCCCAGTCCCATATTTTAAATACTGGGTACAATTTAATATCAATTGCTCAAATGATATTTTAATTTTTTCAAATGTCATATTTGAGAATGATTTTACTTAATCTTCTGTGATAAGCATACCCTTAAGAGATAGGGGTTGAACACTTTGTCTGGAGTCAGTGCCTAGAAAACCCAGGCAAGTGGTTTGGCAATAGTTCTAAAACTCACAATGTCCCAGCCCTATAGGCAATAGCATGTCTCTCAGGTAAGTGACTTAGCAGATTTTTGAAGGGAGCATTTCAAGTATATTTATTGATACTGCAGATAATACTTGTTGGAAATGAATTTCTGGGGTTTGGTCTCCTAAACATATAATATAAAAGCAAATATCACTACTACTATTAGTAGTAAACCTTGGCAGTGCTAAAGCATTTTAAACATGCAATCCTAGGTTTCATTCAAAATCTTTAAATGAAAATTAATTCTCTGGTATTAGTTATTCAACACTCTTATCATTTTTGATTTGCTGACCACAGTGCAAGGTATGTTAACTAACACACTCTGCTGTACAGAGCCAAGGGGTAACTGTCACCTGGTGTCAATTGCTTAGTAATCTCATCCAAATATCATCACATTCTCTATAAGGAGGTATCTTTCTCCTACCTGTTATTTACTGTTGATTAGGCATTTTACAGGTCTGTGAAGGTAGCAGTTAACTTGTCAAAAATAGTAATGCTACAGATTTTTATCTGAGAAAAACATAAATGAATGTTGTCTTACAGACACGCAAATGTTTTCTGTTAAAAGATCAGAACACAATTATAGTTGTATTGCATTAATCAGTTGTGTATATAATTTCACATTCTTATTTCTGTTTCCTTCCTTTTAGTGGTTACATATACTTCTTTATCTCCTACACTTTTTTAAAACAACTTCACCATGTTTCTGTTTTCTTCTTTAAACACATCTTTGACATGTAATCACTTAAAATTAAATGTTGGAGCCCTAGGTTTTGTTTGTTGATTTAGTGTAGTTCAGTACCTTAAATAGCAATCTAAACTGTTAGTACAATTTTAAAATGAACAGATGTTCAATTAACTAAACATTTAAAATGAGACTAAATATTTTTTCAAGCCTTTAAAGAATATGTTAAAATTTGATATACTTACAAATAAAAAAGAATTTATTGACTGTGCTTAAAGCCTAATCAAGAATTATTAAGGTTTTGTATCACTCCAGTAGCTTTAGCACTGAGGGAAGAAAAGGTTACCCTGAGATTTAGCAGACTGAATGAGGACCAAAACAAGTCTCCAGGGATCATATAGAGAAACAGGTCAAATAAACTCAAGCTGAGACTGAGAAATTGTTGAGCTAATTTAACAGCCACCTTTATGTTGTTAAATGTCTAACTTCCTCACCATCCCCCACATTATAGTCTTCTCTCCCAGATCACCAGCCCTGTATCTGTGACAGTGATAGTTAATACATCTGCCTCCAAAGACTATCCTTAATCATCACACAACAGCCATTGAGCATTCATCTTAAACTCATGCTGTGCTAGGTATACAAGGAATCATGCCAAATATTACAAAAAAAGCACTCCACAAAATGAACAACTCAAAATGAAAAATTCAGAAGGAGGCACAAAAGGGAAGTAATGAAGACCACACTAATCATATCCCCTCACCTGCCAGAATTGCCCTTTATTCCCTTTAAAACAATAGTCTTATACTGTGGCAGGGCCAGCCATTAACCCTGGCCACAAAGAAAACTAGTTATCAAAAATGCACCTTCTGCAATTCCTCAATCTACTAAACTACGTGAGCGTAATTGTTCCATGTAAGCGCATGTAAAAGAACATCTATAACTTGAAAGGAATAGACAGTTTGATTCTGACCTATGAAAGACCTAGGGATCTAAGAATACATCCTCCAAAAGAACCAATCAGCCCCTAGGGTTTCCAGTAGAAGGAAGGTCTCCCCAAATTATTTGTGTCCCTGATAGGGGATCTGCCTCTGCAGGATAAGAAGTTAGTTCTGACACATCATCAGCCATACCCCTACACATCCAGTCTGATGCTTATAAAGAGGCAAAGACAAAAATCACAGCACAAAATTTTCTGTCATATTGAAAGGGCTTTTCCATACTAAGGCATCTGTGGTTTTTCTGATGAATCGATCACATCTCCCCCCAAGTTGTTCATCATTTATGCCGTCTTTACCTCTATGCTGAGATGGCAGGGTGGAGGAGGGAGAATTGAGATAAACTCAATGAATAAAGAGTAAACATATCAAATATAAGGAACTATAAACTTTGAATAAAAAGAACATCTATAACTTGAAAGGAATAGACAGGTAGATTCTGACCTATGAAAGACCTATGGATCTAAGAATTCATTGATCTATTCTTCAATGAAACAAAACTTACCATATTCAGGAAATAT
The DNA here is from genome assembly GCA_004027185.1 of Glis glis. Classification (NCBI taxonomy): domain Eukaryota; kingdom Metazoa; phylum Chordata; class Mammalia; order Rodentia; family Gliridae; genus Glis; species Glis glis. Next base: position 29,393 of record PVJS01014716.1, on the reverse strand, counting down.
AGACATGAACATTTTTCTCCTCTTTCCCTGATTTGGAACTCACCGATCAGCCTTCCTGAGTCCCAACACTGTGTTCTTTTCTCTGAGAAAAAAATATGTCTCTAGCTTCCCTTTCACTTATTTAATTTACCACCACTCAGCCCTCTTCTACTTCAAGGATGTGATACACATTTCCTTTATCTTCTTACCATTTGGAATTCCTTGGGCTACTCACATTTGAGCTTATATGTGCTTTTCCACTTCTTTCTGGATGCTGATAATCATAAATTATAATCAACCTAAAACTTGGGTCTCTTAGTACTTTTCTTTTTCCCTCCGTATTACTAAAATTTTCATTTATGTTCATTTTCAGATTTGGAGAATTTTTTCTTGTTTGCTTTGTTTTGAATCCTCTTTCTTTCCCTGGAACTCTAGAGATAGGTTGTAATCATCCTAGGCTCATAGCACCAAATGGGAAACCCTGAAGATGGACGCTAATATTGTGAATTATAACAACCCAGCCCACACATCCTGTTAATATCTGTTTCATTCTAGTATAAACTCCTTTGAGGTCAGAGACCATGTATTCCATTATTTTTATATTTCACAGACTGCCTAACTTTAGAGATTGCCATACACTAGGCAAATACAAGGCATAGGATCAATGAATAATTCATTGATTCTGATGCTCTAATACACATCCATATTTGCTTCCGGGAAGTAGTTTAGTTGTTCAAGGATCAAGTTCTAGAATGAATAATTAATCATTTATCAAATGCCTCCAAAAGGCAAGGTCAAATGTGATAGAAAGGATGAAAGCCATTAGGAGATTGTTGATATGCACACTAATCCATTTCAGAAGTGTCAGTTTGCATTTGTTGGTGGTTAGTCTGTGGAGCACTGCAGAATGCAGCTTTATCAGGAGATGCACTTTTCAACACCTCATAACTAGACACTAGGATAGGAATAAAACCACATGTGCTATACTATATGAAATCTTCTTTCCCTGATTTCCTGGAGGATTTTTGCTTGTTACTTATCTACTTAAGGTGATTACATTTCCCATTGGTAGCATAGTCTACTCGTGATCTCCCAATGCATATTCTCCTCTTCTTGCTTGGTAATAGAAATTTTGGCTAAGTCCAGAACTGGCTGGAAAACTGTACCATTATCCATCCACCTTTGCAGCCAGATATTTGCAGCCAGCTACGTTCCTGTGACTAAGTTATATAAATGGTGCCTAATTGCAAATAAAATATACACTTTTTAAATTGTGCTCATAAATGTAAGTAGTGGTTTTCTCCCCTTTCCCTTACCCTTTCTTCTGCCTGAAAGGCAGACTTTGCTATCCTGGACAAGTTTTGGAGGGAAGTACAGTAAGAATATGGGAGTAGTAAGATAGAAATCTAAATTTGGTCCCTGAGTCAATTTTTTCCGACATGATCATCATGCCAGCCTATCATTTACTGTCTGTGAAGTGTTACATAAAAGAAAACAAAACAAAACCCTGAATTCTATTTTGTGTTAGCAACTATTTGTACGAGTGCCTCCTATAAGCAGATAGAATAGACTTACTCAAGTAATGGAGAAATTGATTTTAAGACCATCAAAGATGAGTCTTAATTCCAGAGATCATTTAAAATGAGAAGCGGCCCTAGTGATGGACCCCAAACTTACATTTTCCTATTTCTGATGGTGACTTCATTTTAGACAATATACATTTTGTCTGAAAGACTTTTTATTAAAACTAATCTAAATCTGGCTCCTTCAATATAAAACATCTTTAAACCCTTTATAAATTATATCATGAACAATAAAAACCCACAGTTCTTATCAGCATAATGAAATAGAAATTTATTTATTCATGGAGAATTTGTTGCTATCAATTTACATAAATTCCTTTCCCACATGCCTGATGGGCTCTTTGTTTTTCATTTTGGTCAAAGATCAGAAGATCGATGGTGTTTGGTGGGGAGCTTGATGAATCAAGCAGAAGGATCAAAAGCAGTATCTGTAGTCCTAGAAATCGCACAACCTAATCAGCCAAACAGTGTGCACTAGATGCACGCTACTTCAGGGATTAAATCTACCCTCTCCTGTGTGCTGCTTGCAGGAATTATCATTCAGGGGAACTGAATGCTACAAGAAGATAGTTCCACAATGGGGTCACCTGACTGCAAATGAATTCCGCTTATTTCTTCCTCTGTTCCAGTTGGCTGGTTTGCTCAGTTCACTGCTTTCTAAGTCTGCTTAGAGAAAGAAAGGAAAAAGCATTTCTGAATGTAATTAAGGCCATATCATGGTGACTTAGAATATTAAAAAAAATACTTGTTTCAGATAAATTTTAACTTTTTTTATTATTATTAATTCAGCCACCCTGATTTAAAAACAACTCTACAAGTCATTTCACTAACAGGCCTGATCATAAATTTGCTTCTAATGTCTTTATGACCCCAGAAAGAAGAGATGAATTGAACTAGCTTAATTGGCTGAAACACCGTGGAAATGTAATGTGGGCGCTTTAATCAGTCTATGGCACTAATGGAGTTAAGTACTTCATCCACTAGGAAACTGTATGATATTTCACTGAGTTTCTAAGTGGCTGCTTATTGCTGTATGTAAGGCATTTTCTTTTGTAGTCTGCATGTGGCCTTGTATGGTAAATTAAAGAGAAAAAAGTCTATATAGTGTACATTTTAAAATTGAAACAGTGCCATTTTTTTAATCAACATTATAGTATTGAGGGAAGATTTAAATTGCATTTTACTTTTTTTATAGAATATTTTCTGGGACAGTCTATTTCAATTTTCTTCAACTACCTATTGGCATTGACCAAACCGAGCTCACTTTGTGCCAGCTTCTATAAATAATAAATTTAAGCTAGACATTGGCAAGTATAAAGGGGAGGGGAGAGGAAACAAATACAATTTTAAAAAGTATCATCAATTGCCTACCTTATCTGAATGTGGAGAGGATGTTCTCACTACTAAGAAATGAGCATTTCATGGCAGTCGCTAAGTAGAAGATATCTCTGGTCATACCCAGGATAGTTCCCTTCCTTTCTCTGACACTTATTAACACTGTGTCACCTTGGACAAGTTATGTAACCTAGGATTCTCTTTAGATTTGAGATGAGAGTCACAGCATCATCTGAACGTCAATCCATGCACTGCAGCAGCTCTATAGCTTAACTCCCTGCACAAATTTGTCCCAGCCTCCTCTCCTACCCAGCAAATGCTGACCTGCTCCAGTATGATCCATCTCTTCTAAGAAGGGCACATTGAGAATTGTGACTTAACCCATAAAATCCATTTGTTTTCTTCCTAAAATCCATTTGTGGAAATTGATTCAAAAGCATTATCTCACTTGGTAATTAGAATCGGGTACTAATACAAATCAAACCATTTTCCTGGTTAGTATTGCCAACCAGTACAAATTTATCTCTGATTAATCATACATCTTAAACAAAAATACCCTTTAGTGAATCTGTTCTATGCTTCATTTATGAAGGAAGACAATAAAAACTACATTCTATAGAAAAATCCCCACACATACCACCTACACTCTTTTACCTTTTTCTATCCTTGAGATTTTGATAACAATAAATGTATTTTAATCAATGTTTAATATACTCATGGTTGATTAATTTTACATGTTTTAAGTTAACTATCAGTAAAACATAGTAAACTATGCCTAATTTACATGTCAAAACAAGCCAAGCCGGGCGTAGTGGCGCACGCTTGTAATCCCAGTACTTTGGGAGGCGGAGACCGGAGGATCCAGGTTCGTGGCCAGCCTCAGCTCTCTCACTGTCTTTCTCCCTGTCCCTCTCTCCCTCTCTCTCTCTCTCTCTCTCTCTCTCTCTCTCTCTCCTTAGTGAGGCCCTCCGCAACTTCGTGAGACCCAGTTTCAAAATAAAGTATAAGAAATAGGGCTGGGGGCGTAGCACGGAGATAGAACGCCCCTGCGGTCAATCCCCGGAACTGCAAAAAAAAAAAAAAAACAAGCCAATAAAACCTAGTAAACTACAACTAATTGTGAAAACAAAGTTATCATTTTGTATAAATTATTGCTCTTTTAAGTGAAAATATGATTTTTTTAAATGAAGAGAGATGACATCTTCTAGCTAAGATAGAATGACAATTTCTACTCAGTTGAGCCTGGGGCCTGTGCTGAGAGGATGCTTTGTGTCTGTAGAGACAGTTGGCCCGAGTGATGTAATTACTTGTCTTTGTCTGCTCCAGGTAAGACAGGGTCGTGGTGGGTATGATGGTGTCTGAGAATAGGAGAAGTGATGTAGGAGGTAAAGTCGGGGGAGATGGTGGAAAATTATAGGAAAATAAGTTTAAAAAGGAGAGATGGGTGAATAATGTGTGAATAAATAGCTTAAGCCAAGTGAAAAATTACACTTGACCTATTTTATCTTGTTACATCAGGAAGCATAGCGTTGGCTTAATTTTACTCTTCAGAATTGTTCCTTCCAGTATGTAGATGTTAGTCACTATTTTGTGCTTTTTAGCCAATAACATTTTCATACTGGTGTCGTTTTTCTAGTATATAGACATTTTCTGTAAATGTCACTTATGTAATAAAGCTGATAAAATGTACTGAGAATTTATTTTATGCCAGCAAAGTTGCTAAGTATTTAAGTGTATGATGGCATTGAATCTTTGAAACACCCTTATAACTTGGGTACTATTGTAATTCTCATTCTATAGATGAGGAAATAGAGACTTAAGGAATTGACTTGGAAATGTCACAGTCAGTAAAACAAAACTAGGATTCAAATTCAGTCATGGAGTTTTCTTCAGTGTCCAAATGTTTACTTCCTAAGTAAACTATTTATATGTTCTCAGTAAGAGAGGGACATGACTTATTTGATTTTTATTCAAAGAATAAACATTATATAAACAGTCAAGTGTAAAGTATTTGGATGCTTTTGATAATGTTTTACTTTTATTACTCACTCTAGTCAATATGTGTGTGGACACAGCATGTGGTTTTATATACAGTAGCTTCAGTTATTCATAGAAAAATGATACCTTAATCCAGTCCACAAATATAATTCATACCTTTCTTCAATAAGCCAAAAAGTATCATTAACATTCTAGATTAAAAAGTAACATTAAAATCTTATTTTAAATGATAAAACAGCATAATAGCATACACAAATACGCATATTGATGCAACTAAAATATTGCAAAGGAATACACCAACGTTTATCAAAGACATAAGAGAAGCAAATTTTCAGTTTTATAAATTGGACAGTGTTTCTAATAGATGTATATTCTTTTCTTAAATTACTTCTGAAATTCATGTTATTTTATTGATACTACAGAAATGGAACACCTGTATTTCTGTACAGAAACTTAATGGGGTTTTTTGTATCTATTGAAATCAACAGCATTACTTTATAATGATTCCAAAGAGTTACTCTGAAAATTAAAAATGTTTTTAAAGTAGTTTATTCCAACTCATTTCAATAAACATTAAAAATCTATAGTGTTTCAAGCACTGAACAGCTCTGGAAAACACCAGGATTATTAATCAAAGCAGGAAAATTGTACCATTTTCTCCTTTAAAAATTTACATTAGTGGACTTGTAGATTGAACACTCTATCCTGAGTCTAGATTCAAGACCCACCTTGGATCCTATTTGCAGTGTAGCTTTTGACAATAATTTAACCTCCGTTTGTCAGCCTTATTTTATAAACATTAGAGTCATTCCTAATTTAAAACTGTGGTGACAATGGTAAAATAATTGGTGAGAAGATTCTCTCATTTACTTTTTAGTGTGATTGGTATCCAGTTATATTTTCATTACATATATTAAAACTGATACAGTGTGATTCTGTACTTCATTTTGCAAAAGTATCTAAAATAGTATAAAACTTCAGAACTAACTGCCAAGTTTAATTACTACAATTTTTTTCTTGTAAAGAAAATGCTTCATTAAGTCAACTTGTCTCAAATTTAGCGTAATTAGACAACCATTATGTTTCTTTTCAAACTAATTTCCATTGATTTTTATATGAAACTGAGGCAGTACCCCTGGCTTTGTCCTTAAAACTATTTTGGCTAGAAGCAAAATAAAAAGAATAAATCTTCACAGTCTCCCTCAGACATAAACAAAGCAGAGTCACCCTAGACAGCTCAAGTATGACCCAGCACAGACTCTCTCAAATATAAACAAAGAAGTGATAAAAAGAAAAATAATATAATGATTAATATAATTATTAATTGTTTGGTCTGCCTCTGTCATCATGCTTATGCTAGGAAACACACATCTCATGCTTACCCATTCCCTCCCAAATTAAGTAACCAAATGTATAGAAGAGCTTATATATTTAGGGTTTGGGGCTTAGACCCAAAGCTTTGCTTGCTGAGCCTTCACTAGTGAATAAAGTAATCTGCTTTTCGTATCTCCAATCACTGTCTCTTATCTTCAGTCACCCAGTTTTCCTACAACATTTTGGTGAGCCAGCCAGGAGCCACTTTCAGGCTGGTGTGGTCCTGGAAACAAGACTCAGGGCATTTTGCCTCCTCTGGTCTGTGTCTTGGAAGTTGGCCTTCCCTGTCACAAACCTTGATACACTGAGTGCATCGGAGGCCTTTTTCCACCATGTGGGAGTCCTCTCCCGGAAGTGGTTGACTCTGGGGCTAACAGCTGCTGAGGTTGTAGGCTGGAGAACGAAAAGGCCATTATCTACCCAGCTCTGACATCTGAATTACAATAGGCCATCCCAGGGCTCAGTCATGTCAGGTCCTGCTATCAGATTAGCGGAAGAGGGTCTGATCACCCATTTTCAGGGAATTCCCCGCATAGTGTCAGAGGGACACGAAACCAGAATTCAATTTAGGATTTCTGTTAGAGTGTGAATGGTGAGTGTGTGTGTGTGTGAATGAGGTGAACTTTGGGATATGACTCCAGTTTGGACCTCACAGGGCCAAATGAGTGTTGAATCTGGTGCCTGGATGCAGGACCATCCCGTAACGGCTAAGTGGCAGTCCAACAAGGACCCTAAAAAGTCCTTGGTCTGACCAGAGTGGGGGTTATACTACCCTGCCTATGCCAAAGGATGGCTGAAATGCCTCCGCAAGGAGGATGGCTGGGTGCGGACAAAGCAAGTATTGTCTGTTATCTGTTTTAGGCATTCTGGCACTAGTCTGGACTCTCTAGGTAGGAATGGGAGCGAAACAGAGTAATCCCACTCCCTTAGGCCTCATGATCAGGTCTTTAAAAAAAAAACAGAAAACATACAGGTGAGGTAAAATGGTCAACTTTTGGAGAGGATTAGCCATCAGAAGGCTTTTTAGATCCAGTATCACCTGATGGATTTGGGACCAAGTCACAGGCATCCCAGAATGTTTGGACGATTTCCCTTACATTGACAATTGGCTCCAGTTGGTTTAGACACCTCCCCCCATGACTGTGAGGTCCTGTCTCCCAGATCATAGTCGCCCAAAGGGAGGACTCTATGGTCAGTCAGGAAATCAGAGGCAGCAACCAGGTGAAAGCCAATACCACCCATTTTGAAAAGTCCCCCAGAAAAACCAAACCTGCCACCATCATATGTCTCTTGCCACCCCAACAGCAGTATAAGTCGAGGATATTGCTGCCTGAATCCATCACAGCCACCTGAAGCCCACAGCCCCAGAGCCAACAGCCCCAGAGACAACTCACTGGATTGCTCACAAAAAAACCCAAAGTGCCAAACAAGCTGATCCTAAATAAAACAACTCGCCCTGCTCCGGTCACACCCAGAAGCTGACAGGCCAGTACACGACAGAAGACTGAGAAGCACCACATCTCATGCCACAAAAATTAAACTCCTAAGCTTTTGTCCTAAGTGCTTTAAGACTGACTTTATTAGTAGGATTTATAGTAATCTTAATTTTAACACTTAGGTGTCTACCCAATTTAACTTTGCATTGCTAAGATGAAAAAGCAATTGGCAATTCTCGTCCTGTGGGGAGGACTAGTACAGTTGTTACAGCCAGTCCTGCAATCTTCACCATTAATGTAACCAAAGTTGATAAACCTATTGTCAGATTTGATGCATGCCAGATTATATCTTGTGACAGCCTGAAAAACCAATGGCAGCTCTCCCAGGCTCACAAATACATCTGCCCAGAATCGAGTTCAGGTTATACTGAGACTAGGCCCTGTCTATTGGAGCAATGTCTGGTGGTATTGTGGCTCAAATTTATTATCCACCCTGACAATTTCCTGGGGAAGATCTTGTGCACTGGTTCAGTTAGTCATCCTGTTCACCTTCGCTTGTCAATGCAAATGGGGGTATAAAGGTCTCCACAGGGCTGGGTGTGAGATCATACCTGGACTGGGAGGGTCCTTTGATCCCTACATGTACACAGATACCATGGTGTACCCAGGGGAGTTCCGGATGCGTTCAAGGCAAGAAACCAAATAACCACAGACTTTGAGTTCAAAATCTAAAGTGATTTTTTCATAAATATATAACGGGCAGCTTAGAGTGAAGCCATTCCAATTTAATAAGAATATTCTAAAGATTATAGCAACAAGTAAAATGGTCCTCTGATATAAAAATTTACGAGCACTTGAAACTCATTGCATATCATTTCATATAAATGTGTAGGTTGGGATATTCTAGGTCATGCTCTAGTGACAAAATCCCCCCATGGTTTTGTTTTAAGAGAATATATGTGGATTTCTCATTTATGCTACTACGGTGACTCAGATTCGATGAAAGGACCTGTTCTTTGTGATTATCATTCTTGAAACTCAGTTGAAAAGCCAATAGAATTTAGACCACTGCAAAAGGAACATAAAGCGTAACAAAGAGAAGAATGGTATAGAAAAAATGTCCATGGCCTCCTAAATTTTCCATTTGAAAGAGGCACTTGTCAGGTCTTTGTTTACTTGTTTTATGCTAACCATGTGTTCTATCACAGAGCCCCCAGACCCATTCTTTTCATATTCATTTATAAGCCAACTCATCTCACTTAAACTTTAATACAACGGGGAAAGGCAAGACTCATATGTGCCCTGAAGAACTGGAAATATTAGGTGAAGTACTAAAAATGTGTATTGCCTGACTTTTTTGTCACCCAATATTCAGCGTGTTCTGTTTCCTATACACTGAGTCTCTTCACACTGGCTCTATGACAGTCAATCCATAAATTACGTTCACTCACTAGGTCTAACTCAAAGTTCAAGAACTGGAATAATGTCTAATATTTTTATTACCCATTCTTCATATGATTCCTTCTATCTAGAACTCTATCACAAAACCTGAGAAATTAGATACCCTACATGTTCAATGCAAAGTGAAAACTAGGGCAGATGTAACTGCACTAAACACTCCCACTTGGGAAGATCTGGTTGAAAGATCATAGAATTCTGACATCTGGCATCTTTCAGATGGATCCTTACTTTAGTGGTGGATAATGTTTCTTATATAAGCCACAAACATTTTTCATTGAAGGGACTCTCCAGTCTTTAATTATGTACTGAGAGGTGCTTCATTTTCTATTATTTTTATTGTCCTCATGGACATCAGGGTTTTTTTCCCCTGGAAGTAAGCAGTTCTCTCGGTCTGTTTTTGTACCATTGAAGGTTCAAAATCTTTTGAATTCCCAAGAAGATATAGACACTCTTAGTTATGGTTTCTGGGTTATTTATTTATTTAGTAGTGCCCTTCTATTAAAGCTTACATGGTTTCGTATCCATTTTATTCCATTGATCTCCATGTGCTAAAAGCTACATCCAAAGCTTTTTCTAGACAAAATTCTTAGATTCACTATATTTATTACTTTCGTTCTCCTATGCTTTTTGTTACAACTTAATTTTGAGGTAGCTTGACTTTATAAAATTTATATTTCCGTCTTTCTCCAAACTATTTCTTAAATTGAAAGGATTTACTGCGTGCCACAATCATAACTTGGTTTCTGCTTTAAGACATCTTAATTTATTTATAGAATTAAATGATGGGTCTGATAAATATTACACTGATTAGATACTTGCCACAAGGCTAAGTTTTAAATGGCCTCGATTCTCTAGTGGCTTTTCAGTTCTATCATTTATCACTTAGAGTTAAGGGATATTTGCCCTTCTAACCCTGCAAGTCCTTACATATCTACACTTTATTCTCCTTTATTCCTACTCTTAAACTCATCTTCTTTCTTAGATTGCCTCCTTTTTTAATACTTCACTATCTGAATGAAGTCCTATCAATAAAGACTCAGAATTAGCACCTACTATGGTTACAGATAGACTGGCCCCTCGAAGAGCTCATAAACTGGTGTTTGGAGCTAGTGTAATTGTGTCATGAGGGTTGTAATCCCAGCAGTGGATAAATCCATTGTAATGTGGATTTATCTGAGTGGTGACCCAGGAGAGTAGGGTATGGCTAGAGGTGGGTCCCTAGAGGTGTGACCTTGGGAATTATATAAATAGTTCCTCCTCACCCTGCTTGCTCCCTCCTGCTTCCTGCCTCCATGATGTGAGCACAACCCACATGCTCTCCCTCTCTCTGTTTCCGCCACCATAACCTGAGATCCAGGGTCCCCAGCCTCACATGGACTGAACCCGAAACCATAAGAAAATAAATCTTCTTTCTTCTAAGTTAAGTGGTCAATCTTTTAGATTATTGCTGCAAGAATGCTGACTGGAACAACACTATCCTTTGCAAACGTTTACTCTAGAGATGAAAATTATTTTGGCATATGGTCTCCTTCCTAAGTTAGCAGAGGCAACAATTACTGCATCTGTTGCCACTGTACAATATGGATAAACAGCATTCTATCCTGTAATATCAGTTTCTTCCCTGATTTCCAATTCACCACTAAGAATATCACATTTTCTTATACTTTGTTATGCCAGAACCTGATTAATGGTATCAGTCCAGATTGTCTAGTTTATATCGTGGTAACAAGTAACGCCCAACAAAGGCTATTTCTTGCTTGTGCTTTACGCACATCTTGGGTTGGCTGGGTCTCCATTCTATTGCATGCAGTACCCGGAATGATGGAGGGACTGCATTGGCACCATGGCAAGACACTGTAGCAGAAGGAAAAAACTTGGGAAAATCTCCCTCTGGCTCTTCATATCTCAGTCTGGAGATAGTACATATAACTTCTCCTCATGACTCATTGATCAAAGCAAGTCATAGAGTCACATTTAACTTCAAAGTTGTAGAAAAGAAAAATTCTCCTCTGTGCTAGGAAAACTTGAATGACTGTCCAAAAAATGTTTAAATAATTACTGCCTTCACATTATTTTTACAACTTAATATTGCTTTTATTTACCACCGTGCACTAATATTCAAGACTAAGAAAGTGATTTAATATACATGAAGAATTACAATAAATTTGTGGGTGCTATTTAGCCATTTAATCTCTCAAATTAAGATAGACCATTGAGAGTAAATTTGAAAGTAAATTTCTTACCATGGAGGCTATTAAATATTCAAAGGTAGGTGAAATCTGTTTATTTGGATTTTTTTTTAATCATAATGGTTTTCACCTGTTTTGCAATGGTGGCTATGAATATCAGAGCAATGTTACATAAGAAATAGAAAACAACACCTTAACTGGTGTTTAGCTTGCAAATGTTATATATTGCATATTTGTTAGCTCATTTCTGATTTTTAGTAATACTGTGTTCTTTACTAGTTGGAAACAGTAACCTGCTGGAAAGTTTCATGACATAAACCAAATTTTTGTGGTCTTACAGCTTATGACAGTCACTTTATATGTGCAGTTCTGTCCTGCATCCAGCTGTGCCAATTCTGGGGAAAGACAGAAGGATGTAATTACAGTCTTAAAAAAATTCTCAAACTCAAGCAGTTCTCTCTGTATGACAGATTATTGAAAGGAAGGATAGTTTAGATATGTCTCTTGTTTTCTTAGTTTACATGGGAACAGTGTCCAATGTAATCATTTGATATATTCTCTTAAAGAGGGCACAGGGGACCTTTTGTAGCCCCATCTTCAAGTACCACATCTCTAGTCAGTAAAACATTTTATTGCTTATTCTGATGCACGGGTGCACTGAGGCTCTGTGCCCATTATTATTTAGTATTATTTCCATACGTTCATAGGCACATAGTTTAATGGGCTCTATGATATACAGTTAAGTAGTCTAGGTAACATCTGATAGTAATCTTTGAGTCAATAAAGAGAACAGCATTTTAAGAAAAGAATGAGCAAACCCTAGCTGTAGGAGCAAGCAAAAGAACATTATTAAAGATTTAAAAGAAAAGTACATGTTTCCTGGTCCAGAAGCCATTCACTGCAGCAATAAAATCTGTTCTCAATTCTATTGTAAAGATTTGTCTATGGACTACCCTGTGCAATTCGTTTAGGCAGACGGCAGAGTATTATCATTTAGGAATGATTTTCCAAGATTATGTTTCTTGAATAATACAAGAGAAATAAATTGGAAAATGAGTATTAGTAACACTGAATACAAATATTCCGTTTTCCACAGGGAACTTTTTCCTGATCAATTGCCGGATAAAAAAACAATAACCACCATTGAATCATGCCTATTAACAGGATTGCTCATGTTCTTTTTTATTGTGAACAGCATCTTTTCCAACTTTTAATTTTTTAGTTTCTCAGAATTGGTCCAAATTGAGTACACAAATGCTTTTATAATTCCCTTAATTAAGAGAAAGAGAAACTCCCAAAGTATTTTTTACTCAATTCCTGAGAGGTTAAAATTTCTTTTTTTATGTTCTTTCCTAAAATACATTTTCATTGTATTGCTATACTCTTTGCTTTTTACAGATTTAACTCTACTTTCTTCCATGAAACTTGAGATAAATCAAGTAACATCTGAATATATTGATTTTGGGATTCATAATATATAAAATACTTTTGAAATGAAGCTAGTGAATGTTAGTATTTTATATCAATTTAACTAATGGGAAGTTTGCCATTTAAGAGTTGGCCTATGGGGAAGACTTAGTATCTAGTGCAACATTGAATGCCAAATAATGAAATAGGATTATTTTAAAAATGACAACAATGAAAAGAAAACATCTAAAACAACAAAAATACTAAAAATCCTACAAGTTAGTCACCAGAATGGCTTGAATTAAAATATTTGAGATCAAGTGATGATAAGCAGCAACTAGAACTCTCCTATATTTGTGGTGAGAATGTAAAGTTGCTTGAGAAAAAGGTTTGGCAGTTTTCTATAAAACTGGAGATATACCTAACAGAAATTCCTATATTCAGTATTTATCCAAGAGAAATAAATTACACATGCGCACATGTACGCATACATACACATTCACACGTGCACAAAAAATATATATAAGCCATTCAGAGCAACTCTATAATAATCCCAAAGTGGAAACTTCCCAGATGTCCAAAAAGAGGTGAAAGAATAAACAAATTGGTATACTCATAAAAGAGAATACTACTTAGCAATACTACTGATAGCCAATACAATGAATGTCAGCAATGTATGGAGTGTGAAAACCCTTATCCATAATACTGAATAGTGTAGGACTCCATTTGTATGAATGAAGTAGGTAAATTTAATCTATAATGTGGTAGAACAGTAGTTTCTCTGGGGTTTGGGACTGGGGTAGTGATATTCTAAAATAAAGCAAGACAAAATTTCTCAAATGATCACAATGGTTTATATTTTGATAACAAAAATTATGCATTTGTCAAAATTTAGCAAAGGTACCCTTAAGATTTTTTAAATTTCTTTACATCTAAATTTTTTGTCAAATGAAAAAATATTGAATTCTATTTAATCCTATGAAGGCTGGAATATTTGGTGGAAGTATATAGATATCTGCAATATATTTTTATTCCATCAAAAATAAGGTAGACAGATTGTTATGTTCTTAATCTTGTAACAACCTATACTACAGATGTTAACGATAGAAACTAAGTGGTTATCATACGAGTGCTCACTGTAAAATTCTTTCAAGATTTCTGTATGATTAAAATTTTCCATTATATTAAAATTAGAAATATGCACAGAATGAGTTTGTTTTCCTAATCAAAACTCTAATAATAATCAAGTAAAGTTTTCATGAAAATCAAAACAAAATTTATATTAATAAGAAAAGAAGGGGAAAAGAATGACTTGATCTGAATAAAGTGATGACCAAGCAATATAGTGCTTTGAGTGAACTTTTCCTGAACAGGAAGTAAAATATTTTTTAAATTTTTTCTGCATAGAATAAAAAGTGAAATCAGGAAAAATCTCTTCAACCTAAAGCTCCTTAACTGGAAGCAGTCAACAGAAAGACAGAGACCAGTTAAAAACTTGGTTAGTCTTGCAAGAAGTCACTTTTCTTTCTCAATGAAATTCACAAGAGATTGCTCTGTCTACTAACAGGAGAAATGTCCCCATCACGCTTTCTTTGCTATAACTGGGCTTCACCATCATTCACCAAGGAACAGTTTGTCCAGTCAGCAGCCCTTTACCTAGGACTGGCCTTACAAATTGAAAACGTAATTTTGAATTTCCTAGTTTGCAGTTTCTCAGCTTTTCCAGTTTCACATGTGCCTGAATCTGTGATAAATTTATCAATGGAGTTTGCTAATATGAAAACATATTGCTATTAGAATGTGACACTAAAGCTGGGCGTGGTGGCGCACGCTTGTAATCCCAGTACTTTGAGAGGCGGAGACTGGAGGAACCGGGTTTGCGGCCAGCCTCAGCTCTCTCTCTCTCTCTCCCTCTCCCTGTCTCTCTCTCTTTTTCTCTCCTAGTGAGGCCCTCGGCAACTTCGTGAGACCCAGTTTCAAAATAAAGTATAAAAAATAGGGCCAGGGGTGTAGCGAGGAGGTAGAATGCCCCTGGGTTCAATCCCCGGTACAGCAAAAAAAAAAAAAAAAAAAGTAGAATGTGACAGCATGTACCACTAATTTTTAATAAATTAATATTCTTTACTAAATACATTATTAATAATTGATTTATTATGCAAATATTAATATACAATTAACATAATTTAGCTGTACTTATTTAATATTTGAATGTTTATCATGTGTTAACAAAATACCTGTAGCACTTACATGTACATAAGCCACAAGAGAATTTAACTTTTATATTTTTAATTATTAATATACTGCTTAATATTAATTTTAATGTTTGCTTGGACTATTTGGTTTTAAAAGCTATTGAGAAGTCTTACTGATTATAAAGTAAGTCTAGAAACACAGAAAACTGTTAAAGGGAAAAATGGAAGGAATTATTGTAATTTGGGGGGAAAAGGTTGTAAGAACTGGCAATGAAAAGGATAAGTATGAATGAAGATACCAGTATTTCTTCTGAAGCTGTTAAGCTACTATAAAACTAATCCCATGTGTAAACCTAAAGATGTTTGTGTCACCACAGAAAGTCTTCTTCAAAGAGTTATGTTTGTGCTATTGAAAGAATAAATAATTAAAAAACACTATTTTCCCCTTTCTCACAGTATGAAACAATTATTGCTATGTTTTCCTTTTCATTCCTTATGGATCTAAGAGAATATATTACTTAATTTATAAAAAATAAATAATGTTAGTATTTTGTTCTTATTGGAAAACTGTCCTACCTTTTTTCATAAAAAGAAACATTTTCTCATAAAAATGTAAAGCAAAAATGTCTTGAATATATAATGAGCTAATTTAACACATCCTTGTCTCCGTATCTTTGACACTCACTTAAAAATGCGTAACAGAGTCTCCAATTGTCAGACTGAGGACATGTTTTCCTGGGATATATTTCTAGGGTTCACTATAGATCACGACCTTTAGTAAACATAAAGATTACTTGCTTTCATCATTAGCATAATTCTCAGGTCAAAGTCTCTCAAAAGAAAATGCTATATAAGGTCTAGTGAATGTTTCCAAACTTATTTATTGAATATAGAATAGCATTTACTTGCAATAACTCGAAAAAGTTTATGTGAAAAAAAGCATAGGGAGGAGTGAGCTGGTGGCCAAACAAGTAAGATTGTCCTGTGAGCTCTTCCTGCAGATACACCAAGTTGAAAGGGTTCATGTACCAAACTACCAATGTAAGAGCTAAAGAAATTCGGTGAGAGACCATAGCACCTGCTTTTATTATAACCCAATGAAAGACACATTGAAGAAGGTAGAAAGAAGAGTTGCTTCATTATCCTACCCTCAATTTCAAGCATGCTAGAGCAGGGAGAGGCACCTCCTGCTTGAAGGGGGAGCGATAATTAAGTCCAGCTCTTAGTCTTGAAACCCACTAGTAGGGCCTCCATGGTGAGGCCCAGTGCTAGACAATGCCCATGACCCCTACTGCCAGGTCAATACCTGAAGACCGAGCATCTGGATCTGCATTAGGCCAGGAGAAAAGGTACCGCCTGCAGCACCCTTCTCCTAACCATGGGCAGCAGAGTAAAGGGTGGGACCCCACCATCTGGGAAGCAGGAGGCAAAAGCTAGCACAGGGCTTTGTCCTCAAACTCTTGGAGCTGGGCCTGCTGTGATGATCCAAGCATTTAGTAGAAACTGAAGGCCCCATGTGCAGGCCAGAGCTCACAGGCAGACCAGCTCTGGCATCGAGCACACACCTGTGTGCCTGCAGGACAGAACTGAGTTTCAGCTGTATCTGTTCCATTCCTGGAATGGTCCTGGAAACACCTGTCCACTCCTAAGATGGTGCAGCCTCCTGCAGCTGTGAAACTTGGGTGGGAACCAGCTTAGCACCAGCCTTGATGGCCAAGCACTGCCTATTAAAAATAGAACTACCATATGATCCAGCATTTCCATCGCTGCATATACATCCAAAGGAAACAAAACTAGTACATCAAAGAAATATCTCCATTCCAGTGTTTATTTATTTATTTATTTATTTATTTTTGCAGTACCGGGGATTGAACGCAGGGGCGTTCTACCTCCGCGCTACACCCCCGGCCCTATTTTTTTTATGCTTTATTTTTGAAACTGGGTCTCACGAAGTTGCGGAGGGCCTCGCTAGGTAGAGATTCCAGTGTTTATTGAAGCATTACTCACAGTAGCTAAGAAATGGAAACCTAAGTGCCCATCAATTAATAAATAGATAAAGAAAATAGGATACATGTACACAATGGAATACTATTCAGCCATAAAAATGAAATCCTGTTATTTGTGACACCATGGTTACAACTGGCGTTTATTATGTTAAGTGAAATAAGTTAGGCATAGAAAGACAAGTATCACATGATTTCACTAATTTATGAAATAAAAAAAGTTGATATCATAAAAGCTGAGAGGAAAATGGTGGTTACCAGAGGCAGGGGAAAGTGGGGTAGGTTTGGAGAAAGGTTGATCCATGGATTCTAATTTAGTTAGATAGGAACAAGAAGCTCCTCGGTACTGTTTATACTCAGGTGACTGTTGATGGGCATCTTGGCTGATACCATAGTTTGGCAATTGTGAATTGTGCAGCTATAAACTTAGATATGCATGCATTAGTCTGTTGTTTGGTTTCCATTCTTTTGGGTAGATACCTAGAAGTGGTATTGCTGGGTCATAAGGTAGGTTCAAAAAAAAATCTTCTGACGATCCTCCACACTGTTTTCCAAAGTGGTTGCACTAATTTGCAATCCCACCAACAGTGTATTAGGGTTCCTACTTCTCCACCTCCTAGCCAGCATTTGTTATTGTTTGTGTTTTTAATGATTGTCATTCTAAGTGGGGTTAGGTGAAATCTCAGGGTAGTTTTGATTTGCATCTCTCTGATTGCTAATAATGCTGAACATTTTTTCATACACTTATTGGCCATTTGTATTTCTTCTTTTGTGAAGTGCCTATTTAGTTCACTTGCCCTTTTTTTTGGGGGGTACTGGGGATTGAACCCAGGGGTATTCTACCTCCAAGTTTCACCCCCAGCCCTATTTTTTATTCTTTTATTTTGAAACAGGGTCTCGCTAAGTTGGGGAGGGCCTCACTAAGTAGCTGAGGCTGGCTGCGAACCTGGATCCTCCTGTCTCAGTCTCCCAAGTACTGGGATTACAAGCGTGTGCCACCACACCCGGCATTTGCCCATTTTTTGATTGGGTTGTTTGTGTTCTTAGTGGTGAGTTCCATGAGTTCTCTGTATATTCCAGATATTAGTCCTCTATCAGAGGAGTAGCTGGCAAAAATCTCCCAATCTGTAGGCTCTCTGTTGAGCTTTCTGATAGTTTCCTTTGCTGTGCAGAAGCTCTTCAGTTTAATGCAATCCCACATATTGATTCTCTTTTTAATGTCTTGTGCCTTTGGGGTCTTGTTGAGGAAGTTTTTGCCTGTGCCTATGTGCTGAAGTGTTGGGCCTATGCAAGTAGCTTCAAGGTCTCTAGTCTAATTTCCAGGCCTTTGATCCATCTTGAATTGACTCTTGAGCAGGGTGAGAAAGTGGGGTTTATTTCTATTTTTCTGCATGTGGTTAACCCGTTTTGCCAGCACCATTTGTTGAAGAGGCTATCTTTATTCCAGTGTATGTTTTTTGGCTCCTTTGTCAGAAATCAGTTGCCTGTAAGTGTGTGGATTTGTTTCTGAATCTTATATTCTGCCTCCTTGGTCTATGTGTCTGCTTTTGTGCCAATACCATGCTATTTTTATTACTATGGCTTTGTAGTATAGTTTGAAGTCAGGTATTGTGATGCCTCCTGCATGGTTCTTGTTGCTAAGAACTACTTTGGCTATTCTGGGTTTTTTGTTGTTCCAAATGAATTTAAGGACTGATTTTTCTATATCTGTGAAGAATGACCTTGGTAATTAAATGGGTATTGCATTGAATCTGTAGATCACTTTTGGAAGAATGGCCATTTTGATGATATTTATTCTGCCTATCCAAGAGCATGGGAGATCTCTTCATCTTCTGAGATCTTCAATTTCTTTTTTCAATGTTTTATAATTTTCCTTGTAGAGGTCTTTTACATCCTTGTTTAGGTTTATTCCAAAGTATTTTATTGTTTTGGGGGATATCGTGAGTGGAAATGTGTTCTGGATTTCATTTTCAGTGTATTTATGGTTGGCATATAGAAAAGCTTCCGATTTTTTAAGATTGTTATTGTATCCAGACACTTTGCTGAATTTGTTGATCAGTTCTATCAGCCTTTTGGTTGAGTTTGTTGGGTCTTCTAAGTATAACATCATGTCACCTGCAAATAGAGATAGGTTCATTTCTTCTTTCCGTATTTGCACTCCTTTGATTTCCTTCTCTTGTCTTATTGCTCTGGCTAGAGTCTCTATTACTATATTGAAAAGGAGTGGTAACAGTGGACATCCTTGTCTTGTTCCTGTTTTTAAGGGGAACTCTCGTAGTTTTCACCATTCAACATGATGTTGGCTGTGGGCCTATTGTATATTGCCTTTATGATGTTGAAGTATGTTCCTTCTATTCTGGTTCTCTGCAGTGTTCTTATCATGAATGGGTGTTGGATTTTGTCAAATGCTTTTTCAGCGTCTATTGAGATGATCATGTGAAGTTTGTCTTTAGTTCTGTTTATGTGGTGGATTACATGGATTGTTTTTCGTATGTTGAACCAGCTGTGCATCCCTGGGATGAACCCCACTTGGTCATGATGTATGACTTTCATGATGTGGTTTTGAATGCACGTTGCTTGTATTTTGTTTAGAAGTTTTGCATCTAAGTTCACCAATGATATAGGTTTGTAGTTTTCTTTTCCTACACTGTCTTTATTTGGTTTTGATATTAATGTGATGTTGGCTTCATAGAATGTGTTTGGGAGAGTCCCATTTCTTTCTATTTCAAAGAATAGATTGAGGAGTATTGGGATTAGTTCTTCTTTAAAGGTTTTATAAAATTCACCTGGAAAACCATCTGGACCTGGGTTTTTCTTTGATGATAGGCTCTTTATTGCTGCTTCAATCTCTTTGATTGCTATTGATCAATTTAAATTTTCTGTATCTTCTTGATTCAACATAGGAAGGTGGTACGTGTCTAGAAATTTTTTAATTTCTTCTAGGTTTTCCTTTTTGTTGGAGTATAGTTTTTCAAAGTAGTTTCTGATAATCCTCTGGATTTCCATTCTGTCAGAGGAAAAATCACCTTTTTCATCTCTTATTTTAGTAATTTGGGTTGATTCTCTCTTTCTTTTGGTTAGGTTGGCTAGTGGTTTATCTATGTTTTTTATTTTTTCAAGGAACCAGCTTTTGGTTTGGTTGAATTTTTGTATTTTTTTATTCTCTACTTCATTGATTTTTGCTCTGATTTTAATAATTTCCAGTCTTCTACTGGTTTTAGGGTTAGACTGTTCCTGTTTTTCAAGGGCTTTGAGGTGTGTCATTAGGTTATTTATGTGGTGATTTTCTGTTCTTCTTATGTTCTTCTTAGTGGGCACTCAGTGCTATGAATTTTCCTCTTAATTCTGCCTTCAGGGTGTCCCAGAGATTTTGATATGTTGTATCTCTGTTTTCATTTGTTTCTAGGAATTTCTTAAATTCTCCTCTTATTTCTTCTCTGATCCATTCCTCATTCAGCAGTGTGGTATTCAGTCTCCATGTGTTTATGAGGTTTCTCTGGTCTTCTTATAGTTGATTTCTAGCTTCCTTCCATTATCGTCTGAAAAGACATAGGGGATTATTTCACATTTTTTAACTTGCTAGTACTCACTTTGTGGCCTAGGATATGGTTTATTTTAGAGAAGGTTTCATGAGCAGCTGAAAAATATGTGAATTCAACTGTAGTTGGGTGGAATATTCTGTATGTGTCTAGTAGGTCCATTTGGTTTATGGTGTCCTTAGGTCTGAGGCATCTTTACTGACCTTTTTTCTTGAAGATCGATCTAGTGGTGTGAGAGGTGTGTTGAAATCGTTCAATATTATTGTATTGGGATCTATGTGTGATTTAATGTTGTGAAGAGTTTCTTTTATGAAAGTGGTTGCACCTATGTTTGGGGCATAAATGTTGACTATTGTTATATCCTCTTGCTGGATTGTTCCTTTAATCGGTCAGAAATGACCTTCTTTGTTTCTTCTGATAAGTTTAGGTTTGAAGTCTAATTTGATATCATAATTGCTACTCCTGCTTGTTTTCAAGTTCCATTATCGTGGATTACCTTGATCCACACCTTCACCTTTAGTTTGTGCATATCTTTACTTGTAAGGTGTGTTTCTTGCAGGCAACATAAAGATGGATTGTAATTTTTAATCCATTTTGCCACCTTATGTCTTTTGATAGGGGAGTTGAGGCCATTTATATTCAGCATGATTATTGAGATATGGGCTTTAATTCCTAACATTTTGAGTTTTTATTTCTGTTTGAGGTAGTGTTTGTTCTTTTTGAGTTGTTTATTTGATGGAAATCACTGTTTCTTGGGTTCTGGCATTTCCTTGTTATTTCTTCTTTGTAATTAATCTCTTTGAGTATTTTCTCTAGTGCTGGTTTGGAAGACATAAAGTCTTTCAGCTTCTGTTTGTCATGGAAGGTGCTTATTTCCCCATCAAATTTGATAGATATCTTTGATGGGTAGATAAATCTTGGCTAGAAGTTGTTTTCTTCCACAGTTTGAAATATGTCACTCCAGGCTCTCCTGGCTTTCATGAATTGGTTTGGAAGGTTGGGAGTGATTATTATTGGTTTGCCTCTGAATGTTACTTGGTCTTTTACTCTCGCTGCCTTTAAGATTCTCTCCTGGGCCTCTACATTAGTCAATTTGATTATTATGTGGCATGGTGAACTTCTTCTCTGATCTTGTCTATTAGGGGTTCTATATGTTTCCTGTACCTGTGTGTCAACATCTTTTTCTATGTTTGGATAATTTTCTAATATTACTTATCTGAATAGATTATTGATCCCTTTGGTTTCAGCTTCTATTCCCTCTTCTATGCCTACTATTTTTAGGTTTGCTATTTTAAGATTGGCTGATATCTCTTCAATGTCCAATTCATGCTGTTGAATTGTTCTTTCTAAATTATATGCTATGTGTTCATTTTTGGAGAGGTAGTCTTCTAAGAGTGATATTCTGTCTTCCATGTGGTCTAGTCTATTGTTGATAGTTTGAATTGATGCCTTCATTTCAATTATTGCATCCTTCACTTCCTTCAGAGCTTCTTTTTGATTCCTGTTCAGGGTGTCAGATTCTTTGTTTATTTGATTCTTCATTTTCTTTCAGGCTGTCTCTGAATTCTTTTCTGAAATTCTGTATCATTCCTGCTATTAATGTTCTGAATTGTCCTTCTGTCAATCTTTACACTTCTGTGTTGGTAGGTTCTGTTGTTGTGGGGTTGTAGGAGCTTATTGTTTCTTTGCTATTCTTCCTTTTCATGATTTCACGTTTTTTATGTTTATACCTTTGTTGCTTTTGGTAGCTCTCTTTCACTCTTTAGGTTTCCTGTGTCTAATCTCTCTCTCTCTCTTTATAGTTTCTTATTCTGGAGGTAGATAGTTACTACCAGGTGAGCCTTAAAGGTGAATAGCCTTTACTGAATGGTTATTCTCACTTGCTGTATTGGACAGGGTTCTCTAGATTAACAGAATACACAGAATGAGTATATTTGAAAAAAGGGATTTATCAGATGGGCTTACAGTTTGAAGCAATGAAGTCCCAGGTTCTGACTGCACGTGGAGAGTCAGAGGAACCAGTAGCTGGTCAAATGATCTAAGAGCTGGAGTCTTAGGATCGGAGCAACCACTAATTCAGTCCCAGTCCAAGATGTGAAGATCAGGAAGCTCTTCGGAGAAATGATGGTGAAGTTTCAGTTCCAAGAGCTGGTGGCCAAGAAGATCAAGAAGCTCTTTGGAGAAAGGCGAAGCCGGCGGCCGACGATCTCAAGCGAGAGCAGATGCGTTTTCCTTGGAAAGAGTCGCGCACACACTCTACGTGGCTTCTCCCTCTTTTATCTAAGTCCGCACCTATCAGAATCCTGCTGCCTACATTCAGGGCAGGGCTTTCTGTTTAATCTGCTGTTACACACCCAAAATCACATAATCTTGGGTGTGTCATGATCAGGTCAAGTTGACAACCTGGATTGACTATCACACTTGCTCAGTATAATGTCCATTTGCAGGCCCAATTCTTGTTCTCTTTCAGTGATTGGGACCCTTGCATGGTGCCTCTCACTACCTGTGCAGGCGCCCAGTGCTGCTATTGCCCCTCTCACTGCAAGTGTGGGTCTCCGCGTTCTCTACTTGGGCTGTCCCTGTGTCTCTCTCTAGTTGCTGGTTTTATAACGTCCCTGGCTTCTTTGTTGGTGGCCTGCAGAAACTATAATGCCAGTAGCCACTAGTGTGGTCTGACCAAAATGGCGCCACTGCCGCTTCTTCTGACACAGCAGTCTGGGTCTGTGTCGCACGTGGAGCAAGTCACTGCTCGCCTTCACTGCTGCTATTCTGCAGCTGCTGGATTCACAACAGGTCGCTGGCGTCTCCGTTGGTCTTGTGTGGAAGCCACAATGCTGGTAGCTGCCAGTAAGTTCCTGCCAGATGGCACCGCTGCAGCCGCTGTCGCCGCTGCCATTTGGTGTCTTGAGTGTGAAGCGAGCCGCTGCTTGCTTTTGTCTCTGCTGATCTGCAGTTGAACTCACAACAGGTCTCTGGCTTCTCTGCCAGCGGCGTGTGGAAGCTGCAATGCCGGTAGCGGCAGGCGCGGTCCGGCCAAGATGGCGCCGCCGCCGTCCCTTAGGTAAGGTGCTTGGAGCTTTTTGCTTTCCTCTGTTTTGTCTTCTGGCTTTGATTCGGTCACATTTCAAATTTTTCGTTGTTCAAGTTTTTGTTGCTTTTCCTCTTCTGTCAAGAAGTTGCTTTCACAGCTATTGAAATCCAAGTCTCAGAGAGATTATAACATGTTATCTCCCTTATTCGCTATCTTGGAACTCTTATAATGATTTTAAATGGCTCTGAATCCATGGTTTTCAGGAAATTTTTGCAAAATTCCCATAATAAATGAAAATATTTGCATAAAGAAATGAAAGAGCTTAGTTGTTTGAAATGTTTTATGAATAAAATTATATGTTACCAATTTTAAAGGATAATGGACATTATTTTTATTATTGTGAATTCATCAGAAGAAATAATATCTTATAATCCAATTTTCTTGCAATCAAAATTATTATTGTTAAGTGGTATCTACTTGTAATGGTGCTTTGTTACTCAAGTAAAATTATAGTTGCTTTGAGTATATAAAGTATAATTTTTTTTTCAAATAATATGCTTGTGTGTCTCAGAACTCTGATAGGGCATGTGCTCAGTTGCTAAGTGATGTGGACATATTTCAATCATATTTAGTATTTTGTTCCTATAATAAAACATACTTTTTACTTTCATATTAACTGTCATTCTGGCAAATGTATGGGTATAGTATACAACTCTGTCATTGGCTATCATTCCTAGTGCGCAAAGAATAATGAGAAAAGAATCTCATTATGGGAATTAAGTATCACATGTCATATACCTTTAATATTTTATATATGGGTGCAAAAATTTGTATTTTAAGCATTTAGATATTAGAACAATGAATAATATAACTCCATATATTTAATCCGCTTTTAATCAATGCTTTTCTGTTTCTACACAAAGAGAAAGTTTCAGGAAGGTGAAATGTTGAATACTCCTTATTTTTTCTGGGCATTAATCGAATGACCAGATGCTCAGCAAAGTCCACATAGATTTGCAAGTACTATTACAAACAATCCCTAATTAAAAATACTTAATTGGGATACTGAAAAAATATGTATACCTCCAATAGGAAACAATAAAAAGACTACATTCATAATTATTTGAATTTTCATTAATTAAATAAATATTCATCAAGTCTAATAGGTGATGAGTGATCATATTACCATGCTTAAGCTCTAATAAGCTATAAAGAGAGATTCTGATTTACATTGAGAAAACCAAGTCTCAGATATGTTTCATAACTGGCCCCAAGTTAGACAGTTATTGTGAAATAAGACTAGACTTAATTTCAACTCTGGCTCATTTTCTTCTCCCTCACTTCCACCCAATTATTCTTTGATAAGTTGAAGGAAGATTTCCTTTATTCATTTAGTCTTTATTCTACTTCCTCTATTGTTAAAATATCTTTTCTCAGTGTAAATAGTTTCACTTTTCCCTTACTCTTCTGTGTGCTGATATCCCTGACTCCTGTTCTCTTTCAAACTGCACTTGCCTGATTTTGTACTATCAGTGTCTTATAAAGCTCTGGCTTTCACAATTGCTTGATTAACCTGCCAGAGAATATGGAAAGTGCGTGTACCTTCTCACATATTTTTAT
Source organism: Glis glis (assembly GCA_004027185.1). Lineage (NCBI taxonomy): Eukaryota > Metazoa > Chordata > Mammalia > Rodentia > Gliridae > Glis > Glis glis. Next base: position 4,246 of record PVJS01014716.1, on the reverse strand, counting down.
CTTGACATCCAAATTTTTATCATAACTTAAATAGTTGCAAATAAGTAATTTTTGGCAAATTGCAAACATTGATGCTTTAAAATTGCATATCACTATTTTACATGCAACCACTGAAATCTAAATATGATAGATTTTTATACTATCACTCATTCAAAGAAATAGGTATGTTTCATTAAAACTCAGAAAATTTACATTATTTAATCTACCTTCATATTTTCTTTCTACTTTTATACAGTTTTTTCTCTTCATGAAATATAATTTTATGATTGAAAGTCTTATTTTTATACCATTATACTTTTCTGAAAGAAAAATATGCCTATATGTATTTTTAAATGCTCTATGATGATGAATTTTATTTATTTTTTGGCAGTACCAGGGATTGAACCCAGGGGCATTCTTCCTCCGAGCTACACCCCCAGCCCTATTTTTTATTCTTTATTTTGAAACAGGGTCTCACTAAGTTGCGGAGGCCTCATTAAGTAGCTGAGGCTGGCCATGAACCCGAATCCTCTGGTCTCAGCCTCCCAAGTACTGGGATTACAAGCATGTGCCACCACGCCCAGCTATGATGCATTTAAATGTTTCTTCTAGACTGGTTTACTGTTGAGCCCTCCACCCAGGGCCATGAAAGGGACTGGTGGACTAACAGAAGCCTGCTCTAGAGTACCAGGCCTCTCCCACGTGGCAGTGGCTCAGCATAACAATGGCAAAGATGGCGCTGGCAGATGCCGCGGAGGGAGGGTCTGCAGATAACTCCCCCTGACCACAGGAAGGCCGTTATAGGCAGTGACCTCCTTACAACGGGTGCCTTCGCCTACGACAGGTCACAGGGGGGCGGAAACAGCCTTACCTCTTGTGTAATTGGGTCTCAGCTTATCTCTCTGGAATTTTCTTTATGGCCTTTACTTTAAAAGCGGGACTGTCTTTCTACATAAACGAGATCTTGCTTTGACCTGTCTCCCGGCTCCTTGCTGCTGATCGAGCCGCGACACTCGCCACCCTGCTCAGCTCGCGCCACTCTCGGGCTAGATCCCGACAGTTTACCAGTAATATTTGTCTTAGATCAACTTCTAGCTTTTTATATTTCTTAATTTAATCAATACTTTTTAAAAGGAAAGAGAAATTTTTATTTGAAATGCGTCTATTAAGTGGTTAGATTGTTTTACTACTTTTCAAATTAATTCTTAAATTGACTAATGACTAGTACCTATTACTTGAGGTGCTCTTTATTATCAATTTTCTTCCATTTTTTAAAGTAAATATAAATTCTGAGAAGCATATTTCACTTAAGTTGATGAAAATGAGTGACTTTAACTCACTGTTTTAAGGCAGACAGAAACATTTTGAAATGTCCATTTGTTATAACCAAAGAGGTTTTGTACACCGTGATGGTGGTGGTGGGTGTGTGTGCTATATTTCAAGGTAGATGAGACTTTGGGGCTGCTTTTGAAAAATGCAACAAGGCCATTTTAAGAAGGGGATGAGAGAAAAGCGTGATGAGACCTAAAACAGAGCAACTTAAGAGGATTGTATCAAGAGAAGCTGAGGAATTCCCTGAGTCTGTTGGTTCCCAAGCATCCCCCTGAATCTCTGGATACATCGTGGGTAGATAAACTCCAGTTTGAAGACCTCATTTTAAATCACCAGATTCAGTTAACTGCAGATCTCTTTTAAATTATAAATCTTGTCTTATTTTCTGCTTTCTGATTTGTTAACATCTTGGGACCTTTCTCACCAGAGAGCAACTGCCCTTACCAGGGATTTCTATTTCCTAGAAATAGTTCACAACCCAGCAAATGCTAACCAACCAGTGCAGAGCCCCACCCTCAGCCTCCTTAGGTTCTCACATTCTGGGCCACTCTTCCCCTGCCCTCATCACCCCAGGGTCAATAGTAGACAACTATTGGCAGGTCATGTACTCCAGGGTGTGCAGACATTATTCAGACTTGACCATCATCAGCCTGCTTAGGAAGCCTGGCTTCTTCCTTCCGGCAGAAACCCCCGTAAAGGCCCTGGCCCACAGTTTAGCTTCACGCCCTCCCCTTCTTCCTGTCACTGGAGCATCCCTGTGTGGTCACAGGTGGCAGGCAGTCCCTCCAGTTTCTAACGAACTATGGAAATAATTAACTTCTTCCTTCATAGCCTTCATTTCCCTGTACACCCACTTTACCATACATGATTAATACAAATCTCTGATACTATTAAAACAGTAATAAGACAGAGGTCATTTTCCTTTGTAAAACTCTACCACTTTTTGCAGAAAGCAAACATCCAGCAGATTTACTTTTTCTACCCCTAAGCAAACACATCCTAAGCTTAAGCATTCCCTAAACAAAACAATCCCCCTTTCCTGTTATATTCAGTTTTTTGCCTTGACCCTCATTCATTCATTTATATATGAACAAAGAATACAATGCTGTGTTTTGTTTACACTTTAGATACTATACTGAGTGGTTCTAACTTTTTGTTGTTTGTGAAATTTTATTGACCTTCTAGGGTATGGTGTCTGAATGTTACTGAGACTGAATTCAGTATCCTCTACCTCCCCTGTGGAATTCAAACAAGCAAGTTAAATTAGAAGGCATGTATAATTTCAGCTAATTTGGGATGGCTAAATTATAAGTAAAGGATGTGAAATTCCAAAATAATTTTATTAAGCAATGGGCTTATACAGGAGAATGGATCGATCACAACTAGACCATACAAAGTTCATAATATATTCATTTTTGTTGAATACTTAAAATTTCAACTGTAAAGAGGAAAAGTACCATATTACTGTAAGAAATGAAAAAAGAGGCTTTCTTAGTAACTCAAAAATATTTCAACTGTTCCCTACAACCCCCCCCACTAATTCCATTTTAAGATAATCATTTCTACTCTAGGAATAAATTTTCCAAAAATGCAGCACATTCTTCAACAAAATTAGCCAATATATACATGGTAAGATGAAATCAACAAATGTCTAATGTGTATATTTGGACTTTCTTCAATGTTTTGGCTTGGGGAGTACTACAACTAATATTTTTTTTTGGATCATTAGACCCGCATTATATTGGTAGCTAAAAAATATCAGAGTTTCAAACAGGGATCAAGTTTTTCAATTAGTTTTATTATGTAAGAGAATAATTTTTGCCATTTAGCATTACTGAAAGGGTAACAGAATGAATTAAATTCATCTCTTTTATATGATAACAACAATAACATCTAGACCTTTCTCATATCAAAGATGAAAAAGCAGAAGAAAAGAAAGATGGGGGGCTATGCATATCAAAATTAAAAGAAACAATTTATATTTAAGAAAAATTAAAAGTGAGAAAAAAGTAGGAAGCAAATTTTTGAAAGCCACAAAAATGAGATGATAGGCGATCTGTGAGGAGCCGGCAGTGTCTTCTCTGAACATACACTCTTGCCTCTGGACCTTTGCACACTGTTCCTGTCTTCTGCAACTTGCTTTGCTCCCTTCTCCATCCTTCATTGTCTAACTTGCCCTCGTTGACTCTGGAGTTTCCATTTAGCCATCCCATTTTCCAAAGCGGGCTTAGAGTTGGCCACCTGTGCACTAGTTTACTTCACTGCACTTTCTCTCTCCTCTCTCGCAGTGAGCTTCGTGGTGAAACCGTCTGATCTCTCTATGATTGCCTTCTCCTAGCATGTAAGATCTTAAAACTAGCTGGGCGTGATGGTGCATGCTTGTAATCCCAGTACTTGGGAGGCTGAGACTGGAAGATTGGGGTTCGTGGCCAGCCTCAGCTACTTAGTGAGGCCCTCCGCAACTTAGTAAGACCCTGTTTCAAAATAAAGAATAAAAAATAGGGCTGGGGGTATAGCTCAGAGGTAGAACGCCCCTGGGTTCAAACCCCAGTGCCAAAAAAATATCTGAAAACTAGGAGCACTTTTTGGGGTGGTGGTCAGGAGGGGATTTCTGGCCATTAAACCCAGGGTCTTATGCAATATCAGTAACAATTTAATGTATAATATCAATAACATTTTAAAGTGATACTTTTTTGAATAGATTGGGTCTAATCTATTTTTTTATGTTTTTATTGGTGCATTGTAGTCTCACATCACAATGAGTATCAGTTTGGTGTTAACATACGTGCACACAGCTCCTGGTGTCCCCCCCCTGCCTCCCCCCCCACATGTAGCACTGAGAATGACGTTGGTATAATCTCATATATACACATTGTTCATGACAGTAATTCCATAGATTCACTTCTTTCTTACCCTTCCCCTTCCCTTGTACCCC
>PVJS01014715.1:0-39983 GCA_004027185.1 Glis glis | reverse complement strand
GAGGAGAGAGATATCTATCTCTCCTGCCTTCCTTCCACCAGTGTCTTACTTTTATTGAGGGTTATAACCAAAACATACTCAAAATAATTGATACCAGCTGGGAGTGGTGGCGCATGCTTGTAATCCCAGTACTTGGGAGGCTGAGACAGGAGGATCCGGGTTCGCGGCCAGCCTCAGCTACTTAGTGAGGCCCTCCGCAACTTAGTGAGACCCTGTTTCAAAATAAAGAATAAAAAATAGAGCTGGGGGTGTAGCTCAGAGGTAGAATGCCCCTGGGTTCAATCCTGAGTATCACACACACACATACACAAAAATTGATCACAGGAAACAGCAAAGCAGTCATGGGGTGAGTCAGGGAAAAACATCAAGGTGGTCACAGAGGAATCAGGGAAGGAAAGGGCAAAGAAGGAAGCTGTCAGGGTCTTTGCTAATCGGTCTTCTTTGGTCCTTGGAGATTTGTCTGCGCACAGAAATCTCCACTTGGGTGGGCAGTGTGTGCCCCTCCCAAGCCGGACCCAGGTGACCTTAAAGATGATGACTAACAAGGCCCGTAACGTGGGAAGCCTAGGGTGGTGTTTTCCCTCCCTTTCCACGTTTCCCTTCGGGTCTAGAAGATGCTATATGGGGCTTTTTCACTGTGGGTGAAGGTCTAGCGTGGGGCACAAAGCTCGGCGCCAGTTCACCTTTGAAAGTGGGCTCTGTGCCGGCCAGCAGTAGGCTCTTGAACGAGTTACTTAAAATCTTGTAAAAACAGGTTTAAGTTTCGGTGGGTTTCCTATCTGTGAACCCAGGATGGTAATTGGACCACACAGGGATGTCACGGGGATTTAGTGACTGACGTTCGTGTTGACCATCGTTTGGCCCGGTGGGTGCCCCGAGTTCACGGGCAACTTCTGCCTTTCCAGGTGTCTCCGCCCAGCTGGGGGCATCTCAGCCGCAGCTCGTTGGTGCCCTGGGCCGCACACACAGTTCTTTAAGGTGGGCTTGGCAGGGTGGTTAGCAGCATCCTTGGCTTCTACCCACTAAATGCCGGTTACAACAGCCCCATGTGTCTTCAGACATTGGCCAGTGTCCCCGGGGGGGTAAAACTGCCCCGTGAGAACTCGTCCCCAGATGCGCTGACAGGGATGCACACAGGGCTCAGCTCCCAGCGCCCCTGCACGGATGCGGCGTGGCGAGGGCTGCAGGCCGGCGTGGGCGGCAAGCTGCGGTCCCCCTGGGGTGGCAGGCGCTGGCGTCTTCTAAGGATTGACACCCAGCTCGCCCGTTTCAGCGGCAATTATCTGAACAGAAGCGCTGTAATTGCCTGAGGATTGGGTTTCCTCTGGGGTCATCTCTTTCAAGGCTCCTGTTGCTGTTTATTTATACCCGTCCCAATAAAAAGCGTGTGCTCAGCTGCACAGCCGCGCATTAATGAGGGGAGGGTCGCTGCAGACGGCGCCCAGAGAGGCGCCTGTAAATCTGCCCTCCAGAGACTCCTCGACTGCTGATCTGCAGCCAGGGGCGGGGTGTGTGTGTGTGTGTGTGTGTGTGTGTGTGTGTGTGTGTACTGAGAAGTGGGCACTTGTTGCCTGAGTTTTGCACTAGTAATAACACAAGCAGCTCCACCAAGGAAGTTTCTGCACCAGAGCCCTCTCTGCAGCCCAGACTTCCTGTGGCTTTCCATTGACACCTGGAGAGGTGCTGAGGCCCAACAGGGTCCCAGCTGGCTCTGCCCCTAGAGGGATGCAAGTGAAGTTAATAGGGTGCCCACACGAGTGTAGGGCTTTGTGGCTGATGACGTCCCTTCTAAATGGTGATGTTCCTGATAGTAAATACACAGTCAAAAACATTTATTTTGTGTGGTACGGGGGATTCTACCTCTGAGCTACACCCCCAGCCCTATTTTTTTTTTTTTTTTGTGGTACCGGGGATTGAACCCAGGGGCGTTCTACCTCCGCGCTACACCCCCGGCCCTATTTTTTATACTTTATTTTGAAACCGGGTCTCACGAAGTCGCAGAGGGCCTCGCTAAGGAGAGAGAGAGAGACAGACAGGGAGAGAGAGAGCAAGAGAGCTGAGGCTGGCTGCAAACCCGGATCCTCCCGTCTCCGCCTCCCAAAGTACTGGGATTACAAGCCTGCGCCACCACGCCCGGCTCCCAGCCCTATTTTTTATTCTTTATTTTGAAACAGGGTCTCCCTAAGTTGCAGAGGGCCTCACTAAGTAGCTGAGGCTGGCGGCAAACCTATATCCTCTGGTCTCCGCCTCCCAAGTACTGGGATTACAAGTGTGCGCCACCACACCTGGCCATAGACAGTCAAAATTGAGCACTGTGTCCCAACCGCTACACTGTCCACTCATTCATTCATTCATTCATCCATTCATTCATTCAGACATTAATATGCATAAGGATTGAGTACTGCTATAGACATAGACTGGAGTAGTAAGAGTCAGTTAGACAAACAGGCAGCCCCTATGGAATAGACAATTTGAGAGACACCAAAGGGAGGCAAAAATAACCCCTTCCACCTGCCCTACACACACTTGTAAGGAAAAAAAAATCAAACAAGATAATTTCAGTTACCGGTAAATGCTAGGAAGAAAATAAAGCAGGGGTTGTGACAAGATATGCCACGGAGAGAGGCTTAACATACTGCTCTTAAGAGGAGACCTCAGGCTGGGCGTGGTGGTGCACACCTGTAATCCTAGTGCTTGGGAGGCTGAGACAGGAGAATCACAGGTATGAGACCAACCTCAGCAACTTATTGAGACTCTCAGCAATTTAGTGAGACTCTGTTTCAAAACAAAAAATATAAAAAGGACTGGGGGTGTAGTTCAGAGGTAGAATGCCACTGAGGAAGGGGGACCTCAGGTCAAGCCCTTAATGGCAAATGACAAGAGTGTCCCTGGAAGAGAAACAGCACACATCAGGAGGACCAACATGTTTGCATAGTCAAAGAATAGAAAGGCTTTCAGGGTGGCCAGAGCCTGGAGGGGGGGGGGGACCAGAGGCCATCCCAAGAGGCAGGAGGCAGGGGCCAGGACCTGAAGAACCTTTCAGACCATGGTGAAGAGTTGAAATTGTATTCTAAGGGCAGTGGAAACTGGTGGGAGGTTTTACCTACCAAAGTGCTGGGATCTGATATGAGCCACATTGTCCACATTGTCTTCTGAGCAGATAACGCATTAAGGGGCCAAGAGGGAATCTGCGGAGGCCAGTTAAGAGGTGTAGACGGTGAGGAGGTGGCTGTGTTTCTTATCACCGCTGTAACAAGCTCACCACAAACTGTGTGGCTTAAAAACACACCAGTTGATTGTCCTAAGGTTTCATAAGTCAGCAGTCTGAAACGGGTCTCGCCTGGCTAAAACCAAGGCCGGGCTGTGTTCCCCTGGAGAGCCCGTTCCTTGCCTTTCTTAGCTCTCAGGGGCCACCTGCATTCGTTGGCTTGTGGCCCCTTCACATCTTGTGTGTGAGCCGGCTTTTTGTTGTTGAAACAAAATAACTGAGAAAGCCAACTTAAAAAAGGAAACATGTGTTTGGGCTCAAGGGCTCAGTCCATGGTGGGCTGGCTCCGTGGCTTGGGCCTGAGGTGAGGGGGAGCACGGTGGCGGAAGGGTGTGGAGCAGGAAAGCTGCTCAGCTCATGACAGCTGGGAGGCAGAGAAAGGAAGGGGCTGGAGACAAGATGGCTTCCTAGTTACACCCCAGTGACCCACTTCCTCCAACTAGGCCCCGCCTCGTCTAGTTTCCATCACCCTCCAGTAATGCCATCAAATTATGAATCTATCAGTGGGTTAACCCAGTGATGACGTCAGAGAGCCTCATGATCCAATCCTTCCACAAAGCCCCTCCACGGACCTTTATAACACACGAGGGGCATTCTAGACCCCATCTTGAAAGCCAGAATACAGCATCTTCAACCTCTCTTTCTTTCTTTCTTTCTTTCTTTCTTTCTTTCTTTCTTTCTTTCTTTCTCTTTCTCTCTCTCTCTCTCTCTCTCTCTCTCTCTCTCTCCTTCCTTCCTTCCTTCCTTCCTTCCTTCTCTCTCTCTCTCTCTCTCTCTCTATCTCTCTCTCGTCTCTGCTTGCATCCTCACCTCTCCTCTGATTCCAGCTTTCCTGCTTCTCTCTTACAAGGACCCTTCCGGTCACATCGGGCCCATCTAGATAATCCCAGAGGATCTTCCCATGTCAACATCCTTACCTCCTTTACACCCACCATGTGAGCTCAGGTGGGTCCCAGAGCCCAGGACGTGGGCACCTTTGGAGCCATTATTCCACTGCCTGAAGGGAATGAGCCCTAAGGGAGGCTGTCTGATGCTGGTGGACTGATGAACAAGTAGACTGGGGATTTATTCTGAGGCCCAATCACTAGGCCTTGTTGATGGAGGGCTGTCAGTGGGAGCACAAGCCAGGAATCAGGAGGACTGATGGGGAGAGAGCAGGCTGCAGGGGGGGCTGAGGAAGGTGTCTTGGTGGCCATGTTCATTGTGAGACTCATGCTAGACAGTTGTAGAGAAATGCCAAGCAGTCTATTAGAAGGATGAGCCTAGAGTTGAGGGCAAAGACCAGGGATATAAATGTGGGGGTCAATGGTCTAGGGAGAGAATTTAACCACAGGACCAGATGAGAGAATGATGAAGATAGGGTCAAGAGAAGAGGATGGAGCTGGGCGTGTTGGCGCATGCTTGTAATCCCAGTACTTGGGAGGCTGAGACAGGAGGATCTGGGTTCGCGGCCAGCCTCAGCTACTCAGTGAGGCCCTCTGCAACTTAGTGAGACCCTGTTTCAAAATAAAGATAAAAAAATAGGGCTGGGGGTGTAGCTTGGAGGCAGAATGCCCCTGGGTTCAATCCCCAGTACCACAAAAAAAAAAAATAGAGAGAAGAGGGTGGTCGTGGACTTTGTGCGTATGTGTGTGTGATACTGGGGATGGAGCCCAGGGCCATTCTACCTCCAAGCTACACCCCTAGTCCTTATTATTTTTTGTTTTGAAACAGGGTCTTGCTAGATTGCTGAGAGTCTCGCTGAGTTGCTAAGGCTGTCCTCCAACCTGTGATCCTCCTGGCTCAGCTTCCCAAGTACTAGGATTACAAGCATGCGTCACCACACCCGGCAGGTTGTGGACTTTGGAAAATGGACCGGAGAAGGAAGAACCAGCAAATGATTCTGCTTCTAAAACAGATCTCCAACCCTGTGTCCCGATGTCCACCTCCCACTCTGAGCAGTTAGTTTCAGTAGCTTCACATGGGGATAGAGAGAGTGCGTAGCCCCGGCAGCACCCACCCTTGTAGACAGAGAGCTGGGGGCCTGATACATGTGATGGCATTCGGCCCCTTCCTCCGTCCCTGGGCATGCAAACAGCGCCAACTCAGAGGTAGGCACGGGCATCCAGGGAGGCAGGAAGCCCACCTCGTTCCTACCACCGTGAAGCTCAGGGGTAGCCCAGTGGTTTTTGTTCCTGGTGCAACATTAATGCAATCTGAGGAGTTTCTACAAATGCAGATGGAGAGGCCCCTCCCCGGAGCAACGGGAGGAGTCACGGGAGTTAGGCTTCTGTGCCTTTTGAAATGTCCCTGGTTGATTCTGGCCCAGTGAACCCGAGAAGTCCTAGTCCCGGGTCCAGTAGGAAACCCAGCAACCCTCGGGATAAATGAGAAACCGTCATCCTGCCCAGTGCTATGGGGGAGAGGGTGAAGTCCAGAGAGTCTGGGGGGAATGTAATTCAGCTTGGGATGTCTGGGATAGCTTGCCTGAGGAAGTAGTGACCTATGAATTGAGATCTGAAGGACAGCTGGGTGAAGTCAACCAGATAAAGACGTACAGAGAAAAGCACATGCAAAGGTCCTATGGTTGGAGGGAGCCGGGTGAGGATGAGGACCAGGCTCTGGTGTGATTGGAGCCAGGAAAATGGGTCAGAGGGGGAGGGGTGGGAGATGTGGGCAGGAGCCAGACCACCGGGGCTTAGTTGTTTTTTGTCAGCCAAGGTAGGAACTTTGTCTGTATCCTGAGATCAAAGAGAAGGTGCGAGGGGAGTTGAGCAAGGGCTGGCACGCCCACACTCACAGATGTGCCGCGGGCCGCAGGTGAAATGTGTGCGCAGGGGGCTCCAGGGCGTGTTTCAGGGAGGCCACTCAGGAGGCCACGCTGTGGTCCAGAAGGAACCCAAGAACTAGGATGATGGTGTCAGTGGTTAAGAAAAGTGGCCCGATGCCAGAGGCTTAAGTCACTTGGCTGGGTTTACACGCCAGCAAGTTCAAACCCTGTTTAATTGTCTTGCAAAGTTCACGTGGTAAGTCACCAGGGTTCTAACTCCTGGGTCCTGCCTTGGGGGATCAGGACCTCATAACCTATCAGAATTTGAGGAAGGAAGGAAGGAAGGAAGGAAGGAAGGAAGGAAGGAAGGAAGGGGAAGGAAGGAAGGAAGGAAGAGGAAGGAAGGAAGGAAGGAAGGGGAAGGAAGGGGAAGGAAGTTAGTTAGTTAGTTAAACCTGTTTGTTACCTGGGGTAAAGGTGAAGACGGCTTCGGGACTGCTTCTGTTTGGAGTCTTATCGGTCTGTGATAGGAACCTGTTTCCACGCTGGTCCTGGCGGCTCCCACAGCCCCTGTGTTCGCCTCCGCCCCCTCTCGCCCGCTGCCTCTGGGTCCCTGGTCGTGAGTCATAGACAGTCATTTCCCCCCATTCTGCTGTGTACTTCACAGTTCCCGACAATGCAGCGTTGTGCAGTCAGGGGAAGGCTGGCACAGGGTCACCTGAGCTGCCTTGGCGGGGTGTCCAGGGTGAGGGGATGCAGCGTGAGTCCCCAGTAACGCAGGGTCCTTCCCAGCCCAGCCCTGTGGCCCTGCGAAAGTGTGAGCTGCCCCTCCCCCACCCCACTGCTGCATTATTCGGAGCTGCAGCCCCCAGCGATGACTCAGAGCACCCAAGGCCCCAGCATCACCCCGTCCCTGGCTGCGGAGCTGAGAGGTCTTTAATTTGTTTGATGTAAGACCTCGCTGCCAGACAGAGGATCGAGCTGCCAGTGAGGCCGGGCTTGGCCTCCATGAAAGAACCCACACAGCTCCCACGGGAAGGAGCCCGGCGAAGGAGAGGACTGGACAGGGAGAGGCCTCTCGGGTCTCCCCTCCACAGGGCCACCCTCCCCTGGGCCCTGTGAGCCCCACAGGCCTGGCCCAGGGGTGGTGCGGTGTGTCGGTTGACTTTCTGAGGTTGTGACACAATGCTGGAAAAAATCAACTTAGGAGGAGGAGAGAGTTTTGTTGGTTTTTTTTGTTGTTGTTGTTATTGGCTTCCAAGGTTTTGGTTCACGATCGCTTGGCCTCATTGCTCTGGGCCTGTGGCGAGGCAGAACATCATGGCAGGAACACGTGGCGGAACAGAGCTGTTCACCTTATAGCAGGTAGGAAGCAAAGAGAGAGAGAGGGGAAGGAGCCAGGGCCCCCATACCCCTTGCCAGTGTGCGTCCCCAATGACCTGACTTCCTCTACTAGGCTCCACCTCGCACGCTTCTGCCACCCCCAGCAGTGCCACAGGCCGGGGACCAGGCCTTCAACACATGCCATCTGGGGGACATTTCAGATCCGAACCAAAACATGGAGGTCAAACCAAAAGACATGGGGCCCCCAGAATCGGCGCTGAGTCCCAGCTGTGTAACCGAAGAATCGGCTCATCTCCGAGCCTCAGTTTCCTCATTTGCACACCCCTATCTCGTGAGCGATTGTTACTATTGAATAATATGAACAGTGCTCGCCTTCCTGATAGATCCTGAGCTGGGACGCCAAGAATGGCGAGGGAGGTGCTCCCTCTCTCAGACACTGTGGCCGCCTCTGCTCACCTTCAGCAGCTCCTCTCTCCCTCCCTCCGCCTACATGACCAGCAGCTCCTGTGGTCAGTTCTGGCTGGCGAAATGTAGACAGGTTCCTGGGGAAGAATTTCTCCTTCTCTCCTCCATTGCCGCCTTCCTCTTCTTCTTCTTCTTTTCCTTCCCCTCCTCCTCCTCCTCCTCCTCCTCCTCCTCCTCCTCCTTCTCTTTTCCTCCTCCTCCTCCTCCTCTTTTCCTCCTCCTCCTCCTCCTCTTTTCCTCCTCCTCCTCCTCCTCTTTTCCTCCTCCTCCTCCTCCTCCTCCTTCTTCTTCTTCTCCTCCTCCTCCTCCTCTTTTCCTCCTCCTCCTCTTTCTTCTTCCTCTTCTTCTTCTTCTTTTCCTTCCCCTCCTCCTCCTCCTCCTCCTCCTCTTCTTCTTCTTCTCCTCCTCCTCGTCGTCCTCCTCCTCGTCGTCCTCCTCCTCCTCGTCCTCCTCCTCCTTGTCCTCCTCCTCCTCGTCCTCCTCCTCCTCGTCCTCCTCCTCCTCCTCCTCCTCATCCTCTTCCTCCTCCTTCTTCCTTTTCTCTTTCCCCTTCTCCTCCTCCTTCTCCTTCTTCTTTTTCTTCTCCTTCTCCCTCTCCTCCTCCTCCTTCTTCCTTTTCTCCTTCCCCTTCTCCTCCTCCTTCCCCTTCTCCTGTTCCTTTTCCTCCTCCTTCTCTCTCTGTCTCTGTCTCTGTCTGTCCTTTCATTGGTGCGTTGTAATTATACATCATACTGAGGGACGGAGTGACAGGAGTGCACATGCACACATCTCATGGAGCACTTCCCTTCAGGCCCCCCCTCCCTTCCCTTCCCCTTGTGTGTCTTTGAGGTTGGCACTGGTAATTTAATAGAGGTCCACAGCATTATTTCAGCTGTTCTCTTCTTTATGCCTCTATCCCCCTTCCTTCCTCTCCTAAGCCCCTCCATCACTCCACTGGAGTCTCTGCTCCTCTATCTGAGGTGACCCTTGTTTCCCAATTTCTCTCATATGAGAGAAAACATACAACTATTTGGTTTTTGAGACGGACTAATCTCGTTTAGCATAATATTCTCAAATTCCACCCATTTTCCTGCAAATGATGTAATTTTGTTCTTCTTTATGTCTGAGTAAAATTCCATTGTGTGTATATACCACGGGTTTGTGATTCATTCTGTTGACGGACACCTAGGCTGGTTCCATGATTTGGCTATTGTGAATTGTGCCGCTGTAAGCACGGATATGCATGATCGCTATAATATTCTGACTTCAATTCCTTTGGAAAGATGCCCAGGAGAGGTACGGCGGGGTCATATGCTGGTCCCATTCCCAATCTTCTGAGAAACCTCCACACTGATCTCCATAGCAGTCGCACTAGTTTGCAGTCCCACCAACAGTGTAGGAGAGTTCCTTTTTCCCCACATCCTCATCAGCATTGATTGTTTGTGTTCTTGATGAGTGCCATTCTAACTGGAGTTAGATAGAATCTCAGTAAGTCCGCCTCAGAGCAAACCTTCTTCCTCTAGACACGGATATGATGTCTGAAGATGCGGCAGCCTTTTTGAGACCATGAGGATGTGAGGTGGAGATAAAAGAGGGCAATGATAGTGGCACATCTACATTGTGGCATACAGACTCGAACTGCCCATCTTCAGACTCCTTATCCATTTAAACAGTAAGATCAATTCTTTTGTGTGTGTGTGTGTGTGTGTGTGTGTGTGTGTGTGTGCGTGTGTGTGGTGCTGGGGATTGAGCCCAGGGGCATTCTAACTCTGAGCTATACCTTCCGCTCTTTTGAGGACTTTTTGTTTTGTTTTGAAACAAGGTCTTGCTTGATTGCTGAGAGTCTTGCTAAGTTGCTGAGGCTGGTAGAACCTGCAATCCTCCTGTCTCAGCTTCCCAAGTACTGGGAGGTGTACACCGCCATGCCTGGAAAAATCAATTCTTTTACTTGTAGCAAACAATTTCTGGCTAATAAAAGAGTCTATTCATAGAGGCTCTATTCCCTGAATTTATTCATTCAATAAAAATTTCTGGTGTTTATCTGCTGTGTGCTAGCCTGCAGATCTTTGGAGGTGAGTCACATTTGGATCCTGGTGCGAAAGGGCTCAAAGTCTGACATGGGAGGTAAGAAATGTGCAGTCTTCATAATGTTAGGACAGGGGTCTCCCCACCTCTTAGGACCTACTTATGAGCAGCTGCAATATCTGTGAATTACAAGGTGGTTTGATGACCTCAAGTTCACATTGAGATCTGACTTCTGGCTTCTCTGAGGAAGTGCCCATCTCTTAATCTGATCTCTATTCCTTTATTTCTGCCAGCACAGATCCAGACTGGAAACTTATCTTTTATCAACCAATCAACTGCCTCCTGCCCAAAAAATAAATAAAGTCCCTATTTACCCAAGGTCTTTGTTTGTACAGAAGACTTGGCTACAGGTTTGGGGAAGCATTCCCCCAAAATTAAACATCAGAAATTTAACACTCCTATCCTTAAAAGACATTTGGTCAGCCGGGCGTGGTGGCACACGCTTGTAATCCCAGTACTTTGGGAGGCGGAGACCAGAGGATCCGGGTTCGCGGCCAGCCTCAGCTCGCTCTCTCTCTCTCTCCCTGTCTCTCTCTCTCTCTCTACCTAGTGAGGCCCTCCGCAACTTCGTGAGACCCGGTTTCAAAATAAAGTATAAAAAATAGAGCTGGGGGTGTAGCGTTGAGGTAGAACGCCCCTGGGTTCAATCCCCGGTACCACACACACACACACAAAAAGACATTTGGTCAGCCGGGCATGGTGGCGCACGCCTGTGATCCCAGTACTTGGGAGACTGAGACGAAGATTGCAGGTTGGAGGTCGGCCTCAGCAACTTAGTGAGGCCCTGTTTCAAAATTAAAAAAAATGAAATAGGGCCGGAGGTATAGCTCAGAGGTAGGATGCCCCTGGGTTCAACCCCTAGTAACACACACATACACAGATACACACACACACACACACACACACACACACACACACACCACAAAACAAAACAAGGTGTTTGACTGTCCAACAGTGACTCCCTCCCTTCTCCTTCTACCTGTGCTCTGCCTACCCTACCTCTAACTCAATTGCTCTCACAGAATGCTACTCCCTGTAATAAATATACCCAAGGCAGCATGGTAGCTCGACTTGAGGGCTCTGGAGTCAGTCTACCCGATGCTGATCATACATTTCCCCAGGGCTCACTTTTCTCCTCTGCAAAAAGGGAAAAAATAAACCCACCTCACAGAACCAGGAGAAGATTCAGTGGGTGGTCCCTGGCAAAGGGTCAGGGCCTCCGTGGTATAATCCATATTCTAGTTCCTTAGTCCTCTATTCCCTGCCTCCTGCTGCCTCCAAATGAGTTCATTAAAAAAAAAAAAAGCCTTTCCACTTCAAGTAGAAAACCAATCACCACGGGGCTTTGTCTATCTGGGGTTCTGCGGAATCGGCAGGAGATGTGTGTCTACGTTGTGACCCAGCAAGCAAAGAGATGGGGCAGCTTGGGAGGTAATGGGATGTTTGGGGATGCTGGTATATCTGGTCCACTTGGCTCCATTCCCCCAGAGCAACAACAGGTGTCCATCAGAAGGTGTGCCTGTTAGGGGAATTTGAGGGCACGCACCCTGATTCCTCATGCACCTGCCCTCAAAGCCAATTTGTGATGAAGGGCTTCTTTTTCTCCTATAGATTGGAGGAGCATGGATCCCTCTAAGACTTCTTATTCTTCTTTTCTTAATTGAGATATAATTCATATAACATAATAAGCACCCTTAAAATGTGCACAATCCCATGTTTTTAGTATATTCAAAAAGCTGTGAATATTTTCATCACCTTTAAAAGAAGCTCTGTACTGTTAGACACCAATCTCAACCTTCCGTTCTGCAGCCCAGGCCAACCCTCAATCTGCATCCATCTCTGTGGTCCTTGGAGACTTCCTTGGAGACTTCTGGCCTCAGTACCTCCAGTCTGCAAGCTACAAGCTCTCTCTTAAATGGCTTGGGTCTCAATTTTCCTCATCTTACCTGAACTCTTAGATAAGCAGACAGGAGGATCATAAGTTTGAGTCGAGCTTCAGCAGCGTAGTGAGACACTCGGCAACCCTGCGATACCCTGTTTCAAAACAAAGAATAATTTTTTAAAAAAAGCCTGGAGGTGTAGTTCAGAGGTAAAATGCCCCTGGATTCAATCCCAGGGGCATTCCCTGAGAACTATTTGGCATTCTCTGCTCGAACCTCCCTCCTTTAGTTGTGGAATTACTTAGTGGATGATTTCCTGTAGGACGTAGTGGCCGTCTCTCTTTGTCAAAGCTATCATAGCCAGACCCATGTTTTCCTAGACTCCCTTGCAGCTAGCTCTTAGATGTATGAGCTATGCTTAAACTTAACCAAGGGCTTTGAATCTGGAGCCTGTGGCCTGTGGCCTGAAAACTCAGGGGGAGTAGAAAATCTTTGCTGGTAGTTGTGATAGCAGCAGTAGTTATGTCCAAAGCCTATGGGTAGCCATGGTAGAGGGGGTAGTCCATGTTGGCAGAGCCGTGCTAAATGGCACCAGTGTCCATGCCAGGTCCATTCTTATTCTGACTGTCGTCCTGGCCTTCTCTTAGACACTCTTGTCCCTGGCCATCATGTAAGCTAGTCCTCCAGCCTTCCCAGCTATTGTGTGAGTCAGACCACATCTTTATTTTTAAATTTTTTTTGTGGTACTTGGGATGGAATCCAGGGGCATTCTACCTCTGAGCTATATCTCCAGCCTTTTTTTAAAAAAAATACTCTTTGTTTTGAAACAGGGTATTGCAGCGTTGCTGAGTGTCTCACTACGCTGCTGAAGCTCGACTCGAACCTATGATCCTCCTGTCTCAGCCTCCCAAGTACTGGGATTACAGGAATGCGCCATCACACCTGGCTCAGATTCCATCTTTAAAATAGATTCTCTTTCACTGGGCATGGTGGCACATGCCTGAAATCCCAGTACTTGGGAGGCTGAGACAGGAGGATCACAGGTTCAAGGTCAGCCTCAGCAATTTAGCAAGGTCCTCAGCAACTTAGACTCTGTTTCAACATAAAATAAATAGATAAATAGAATAGGACTGGAGGTGTAGCTCAGAGGTAGAATTCCCCTGGGCTCACAAAGAAAGGAAGGAAGGGAGGAAAGAAGGAAGAAACAAAGGAAGGAAGGAAGGAAGGAAGGAAGGAAGGAAGGAAAAAAGGAAGGATCCCTTTCATCTAAAGTCATCCAGAGTTGGTTTCCAGGTTTTCAGCTGAGAACCTTGTCAAGAATAAGTGTTTTATAAAAGTAGAATCTTTTTTTTATGAGAGAGAAAATTTTATTAACCGAGAAAAAAAAGCAACTACCAATTAGGCAAGTTGCTTAAAGAGTACAGTCATAAACCACACAGTAAGATTTCAGTGAACAACGGACAACATATAGAATGGTGATCCCATAACATAATAATGGAGCTGCAATATCCCTGTTAGCTTATAAGTGCATAGCTCAAGAAGCAAAACAAAACTCAGGGAAAACAGACCTGAGAAAGTTTGTAATGAAGGGATTGGAAGCTTTTGCAGACCTTCATAAACTCCTTTAAATCTTGAAGACATGGACCCCCAATACCTAAAGGTCTTCATCAATAAACTGCAACGTGTATTGATGCACGTTAATGTTGCCTGTTTACAGGACAATCTACGATGAAACCAGAAACCAAGCAAACCATCATGGGCACCATTTTAAGAGAGTCTTTTTATGAAATATACTTTTATTGATGCATTGTAGTCTCACATCGTAATGAAGTTCAGAGTGATAGGGACAGACCTGTACACAGCAGAGCCAGTTCACAGGGGTTTTGTCCTGAACCCTGCAATCTAGCGAGTGTCACATTAGAAGTCGATTCCCCCTCCCTCGTGCTTGTCCTTATTCCTGCTGCAGTGTAGTGGTGAGCTGGCCTCTTCTTCTGGGACCACCCCTTAATAACAGGAGAACAAAGATGGAGATGGAAACTCAGGATCACAGGCACCGGGTGCCCATCCCGGGGTCCCTCTGTGGAGGAGGAGGCGTAGCCCTCCTCATCTCTGAATCTCCTTGTGTAGAAACTGTGTCCTCTCTTGTGGCTTATATTGTATCCCCAGAAAGAGATGTTGAGCTGTGCGTGGTGGCGCACACCTGTAATCCCAGTACTTGGGAGGCTGAGACAGGAAGAGCACAGGTTCGAGGCCAGCCTCAGGAAGTAACGAGACTCTCAGCAGCCTCGTGAGACTCTGTTTCAAAACAAAAATTAAAATTGGACTGGGGGTGTAGCTTGGAAGTAGAATGCCTCTGGGTTCGATCCCCAGTATCACACACAAGTAAGTAAGTAAGTAAGTAAATAAAAGATATGTTGAAGTCCTACCCCCAGTACCTAAGAATGTGACTATATTTGGAAATAGTTGGTTGGGGATACAATTAGTTAAGATGATGTCAGGCTGGCATAGGATGGGCCCTCAATCCAGGACTGTGGTCTTTATAGGAGGAAGGAGGATGCTATGAAGAGACACACAGGGGGAGAAGGCCAAGTGATGTCAGAGACAAGACAGGAACCACCCAGCTGCCAGCCGCGGAATGCCGGGGCCTGCCGGCCACCTCTAGAAGCCAGGGGGGATGAAGGAAGGATTTCAGCCTCCAGAGTTATGAGAGAATCGCTTCTGTTGTTTTAAGCCACCTACTTTGTGGTAAACTGGAGGAAATGAACACATCCGTTGTACCCAAATTCCTGGCAATGGCTCTGCTTAAGGAAACAATGCTAGAAGCAGACAATTGGGTTTGGGTCTCAGCTCCAGTTACCATCAGCTGCAGGGCTGAGGTGGGCTAGTCACCTCGTTGGGGTCTCCATTTCCTCACCTGTAAATTGAAGGTAGGCTTGCCTCCTGCAAAGACGGTTAGACATTTAGAGCAGTGTCTGACACATGGATGACAACTACTTTTTTGGAGGTTGAACCCAGAGGCATTTTATTTCTGAGCTACGCCCCCAGCCCTATTTTATTTTATTTTTATTTTGAAACAGGGTCTCACTAAGTTGCTGAAGGACCTCACTAAGTTTCTGAGGCTGGCCTCCACCCTGTGATCCTCCTGTCTCAGCCTCCCAAGTACTGGGATCACAAGTGTGTGCCACCACGCCCGGCTGGCAACTATTAATAATCAACCGCTTCTTGTCAGTATCTGACACCCACTGCCCCTTCCTATCAAGGAGAATAAGTCTAAAGTCTTCTCTTTAGACGTACAGATCAATGTCATGGACTCTTCAAAAACTGTGAATTGTCAAGAGAATAAATTCACGCCTGCTGGGTTCCTCCCCTCCCCCCTGTATTTTTAATATCTTTCTGTATTTCCTGGCTGGTGGTGCAGGCAGATAAGTGGGTGCCTCCTCATTCACAGAGGGCTGCCCACCCTGAGGACAGAGCCCGCCTCCCCGCCAGCCCGCGGGGGTTGAGAGGGTGCAAATACTGCCCAGAGTGCCTGGGATCTGGCCCCCGATCTAGGGACACTCAGGGCAGCGGTGCCTTTAATATCCGCTCTCCGCAGCTCCATCTCCGCTCGCGATGCCTGTGCTGATTGTAGTCAATGAAGCTGGAGTTGGGGGGGGCGGTGTCTGCTGTCCCCGGATATTTCATTTAGAAGCCTTTGTAATGCACTTCATGGGGAGACAGGAGCCATCAGGTAACTCAGGACTCTGGGAGTCCAGGGTGTTTATGGTTCCTTCGCACTGTGGGTATTCTACAGTTCAGGGCCACACAACACCTCCCACATGGGGGAGAGATTTGACGGGTGTGAGTGAGCATCTACCAGTGACAGGTGGTTTATACACAACTCTTTGTGTATACCTTACAATCATTTCTGCATATACTTTACTAACACCTTTAGGGCATACTAGGCCAAGTTTTGTAGAAGTGGACCCTATACAAGGATTACTGTGTATGTGTGTGTGTGTGTGTGTGTGTGTGTGTGTGGTGCTGGAGATTGAGCCTAGGGAGGCATTCTACCTCTGAGCTACACCCCCAGCCCTATTTTATTTTTTAATTTGGAAATAGTGTCTTGGTAAGTTGCTGAAGGCCTCACTAAGTGGCTGAGGCTGGCTTTGAACCTGCGATCCTCCTGTCTCAGTTTCCCAAGTACTGGGATTACAAGTATGTGCCGCCACCTCTGGCTTGTGCGTGTGACTTATTAAGGAAGAATTTCCAGAGGGGACAGGCAAAGGAGAAGGGAGGAATCCCTGCAAGGGCGCAGTTTTAGGCCACGACCCTGGAAGGAGCTTTCATCTGCTCCTGCAGGGGAACCCAAGGGTGTAGTTCACCTCCTGGAAGCACGTGAGCTGGATGTCTGTGCCCCCTACCCACCAGCCACGGCTCCTAGGCACTGTGGCTCTCCACTCTGTGCCTGTAAAGTGGCCGCAGTCACCCAAGGACAGGTGACACAAAAGCCCCCAAAGCTAACAGCAGAGAGAAATGATAAAAAGGATCCAAGGGGATCGAGGTGGCAGCCGCCTGTGTCTGCTTCAGGGCACGGTGAAGATCTCTACCGTCCAGATGAAGAGACTGAGGTTCCGAGAGTGGACCACGCTCCCTGGAGAGGGCTGCAGAGCTGGGTTCCGGCCTGTTTCCAGAGCACCTGTGCTTCCCCTTGGACTGTGATCGCTGAGTCCCTGGCATCCAGGGACCAGAGGCTGGAACACTGACCTCTCTTTCCTTTTTTCTATTAAAAATGCTTATGTTACATTTTCTCTGCTTTAGAAAGCAATGAATAGCAATGAGAGAGAGTGACGTCCTCACACACACAATGTGGATGAATCTCACTCGCGTAATGATGATTGAAAGAAGACAGACTAGAGAGGTCAGATTCTATTTATACAAAAGACACAAAGAGAAAAAAACCCCACTAATCTCTGGTGATAAAAGTCAGGCTCTTGGTGGATCTTGGGGTGAGCATTAGGGGCCAGTTTGAGACAGACCCCCAAAAACCAGCAGCACGGTCACATGTGTTTTTGCATGTGTGCACAGGTGGAAAGATTTTGAGAAATACACACCGAGATGTGATTAACCATAGCTCTTAACCATAGTGATTTCTGAATGAGGGGGTTTTGCCTAAGTATATTTTTCCCTTTTAACTTTCTGTATTGTCTGTTTCAGAATTTCACTTCCATTCTTTGATTTAAATTTTTATTGAAGTATGACATGCAATATAAAAAGCACACATCTCAGCCAGGCGTGGTGGCGCGTGCCTGTAATCCCAGTGAGTCAAGAAGCTGAGGTAGGAGAATTGCAAGGTTGACGCCAGCTGGGCACTTAGTGAGACCCTGTCTCAAAATAAAAAATAAAAAATAAAAAGAGCTGGGAACGTAGCACAATGGTAGCATGCTACAAAGCCCTGGGTTCAATCCCCAGTAAAACACACACACACACACACACACACACACACACACACACACACAGCACACATCTCATAAGTGCATAGCTCAAGATATTTTCTCAAACTCAATATGTTCCCTATCAAGGCACTGGATATAGCCAGCTCCAAGAAGAAGGGGCCTCTGGGCTCACATGAGGTAGTGGTTACCGGTAAGGGGGAAGCAGCAGGTGAGAGCGTGGTGCTCACCACCCCAGGGGCTCAGAACCCAGTGGTTCTGGTAGGGCATCATCCCATAGGTGGTTCTGGTAGGAGTCATGGCATTCTATGGCCACGACAGAGTGAAGGTCATGGGAATACCATGTGGAAATGGGCCCTTGGTCAGCCTGAGGTACCCCTGGGAACCCCCAAATGCTTGGGGTGTGAAACTTGGCTGGGGAATCAGTATCCTCTCCTTTGGGTGGATTTTACAGGGAGTTCTCCTTTCTTTTATCAAAACTGGGGTGCAAGTTGACTTGTAGACAGCACTCCTTTTCTTCTCTCATTGTTGGTCGTTGCCTGCAGCTCTGGGTGGCCTGGGCTTAGCAATGGAGGGAGGTTTATAAAGAGGGGAAGGACAGACCTGCCGTGCTAACAAACTGCCTCACCAGAGCCCCCCCTCCAGGGCACTTGGGGGGAAAATAGACTTCCTTGTCCTGGAGGATTACTTCTCACACTTTAATGAGAACAGGAACCCCTGGGGATCTTGTCAAAGGCAGGCTCTGATTCCATAGGTCAGGGGGAGGCCCGAGATTCTGCGTTTCTGACAAGCTCCCAGGTACTGCTGCTGCTGCTGCTGCTTGTCCAGGGACCACACTGGAAATAGAAAGATTCAGAAGATACTGATCTGAATTCTGAGAACCTGAATGTTTAAGGACCATGGTGTTAGGGTTTGGATTTGTAATGCTCCCTAGAAGAGCTTATGTATTAAAGAAAAAAAATGTTCAGAGGTGAAGTGGTTGAATTATGGCTTTCTAATCTCATCGGTGGATAAATCCATTAATAGGTTAATGGATTTACTGGGTGGTAAGGTAGGCAGGTAGGGTGTGATTGGAGGAGATGGGTCACTGGGGGTGTGGTCTTGGGGTCTATAGATATATCCATAGATCTCCTTCTCTCTTTCCCTGCCTCCCTCCCTCCCTCACTATTCTCTCCCTCTCTTTCTCTCTCTGCTTCTGGCCTCTAGGAGGTGAAAGCAGAGTCCCTCCACTAATGCACTCTCTCTGCTTCCCACCGCCATGCCCTAAGCTCTGCGTTCATGACATAGACTGAACCTCTGAAACCTCCATAATTGCGAGCAAATAAATCTTCCTTCCTCTAAGTTGTGGTCGTCAGGTATTTTGAGTCAAGCAGTGAGAGTGCTGGCTACAACATAGGGTTTATTCTTATGATCAAGCAAGTTTGGAAAACCATGGAATGGATCATCTTGGGCAACGTATTTAAGCTGAGACTTGGGAACATGGTTTTAACTCACCCAGTATGGGTAGAGTATCCACCGTGTGGCAGTCAGATCTGTGAGAGGCTCCAGATGCTGCCCAATGCTATGCAGGTGTGCATTAGGTAAGATGTGTTTTGTAGTGGGGAGAATGCACGGAGAAGATTGATCCTGGTTTTTCAGGTGCTTGCAGATGTTGAGAGAGATGGAAATGTACACTGATGACTGATTTTGCAGAAGGAGCAGTGAGGGTAACTTCAGATACTTCCAAAAGAAGAAGGGAGCCATCATAGTGGACCACGGGAGCGAGCTTGGACAGACCCAGGGTGTCCTGAAAGTTTCAAAACTTCCTAAGATCATCCTAGTTCTGGCTCAAACCATCGGGATTCCAGAATTTGTATTGCTTAGCTTAATGGTTTCCTAAGTCTGCTTGTCTATCCCTGGGGTGCCACTGGACACCCCTCTAAGGACTACTGTGTGTGAATGTGGGTGGCAAAAGTCAGCAGAGGTAGAGGGATGAAAGAGGAGCCCTGTCCCTCTTCATGGAACAGCTTTGCTTGTCTTTGATCAAAGTATGGTGTGAGCCAAGACTGCTTATTCCTAGTGCAAGGTTTGAAAACCTGTGGCCTAGAATGTTCCTTGCTTTGCAATTCCTTCTGCCCAGGTTGCTTTTCCCCTCTGTCTTCGCTTGCAAACTCCTATTCAGCCTTTACAGGCCCAACCCAGATTACAAAATGAATCAAGGCTCTAATGTAGCCTTCCTTAAACCCCATGGATGTCATCCGCCCTTCATCTGCGTTTGCATTTCTATGGTCCCTCACACATATTTCTTTTACTGCTACTATCTCACTGTACTGAAAATGTATGTCCTTGCATGGTTGCTCCCACTTTCCCACCAGGAGTTCCTCTAAGCAGGGATGATGTCACCGATCTCTGATCACGGGCACAGAGTGTACCTGGCATAAAGTAATTTGGGATTACATGCTTGCTAAATGTGGCGCTTCCTGGTTCACAGTTCCCTCATTAAGAAGCATGCCTTCTTTCCTTTGAATCCTCAGCTACCGCCAGTAATTTTTTTTATTAACTTGAGATTTCATAAGTGGCTAATAATCTCCGTGTGCCACTCCTGGAAATTTCCAGGCTTGGCAAGAACAGGTAAGCGTGATCAGATAACATCCCCTCGTCCATGTTCCTGCCCTTTCACAGACGGTGCTGTGGATTCTTCCCCCTCCTGGAGACTCTAAACATTTATTTTCTTCCATTTCCCCTGAGATATGATCAAATACCCAACCAAAAGGTTCAGAGTTGGACAGCAACTTCAAGTTCAGGTTGCATAAAGGATCTAACTGAGGTCACCACTGGGGCTTGCGATCGGACGATGCTGGCACCGGCCCATTCCCCAGAGGTCTGGGACTTGCCAATACAGGCCTCCCATTCACGCCCCACAAAGGGTGCAGCTGGGGGAGCTGGAGCCTATTCTGAGGAGCTGGGCCCTCTGCTCTCCTGGCGTTGACTGGGAAGCCCCGGCTACCTCCTTGGGGCAATCCAGGAAGCAGAAGTCTTGCAGGCACAGATGCAGCCGTCTATGGGAGTCAAAGACCTGCCCTCATTCATTTTGCCATCTCAATTGAGGACTTCAGGTTTAAAAGCTGATGATAGGCCAGCATCTTGTCTTGAGTATTCTCAAGCTATTTAGCTAACTATGCCTATTTCGAAGGTGCTCATTAACTGGGTGGACCCCTTTGCAATCAATCCCTTGATCTGAGGAACAGTGTTTTCCTCTCAGACACAGAGCTTACCCTGTGCTGGATTCTCTGCCGGGCACCGGGGGTGAGAACATGGCAGAGTTTGTGTCTTCAAGTTGAATGCACTGTCAAATGTACAACATGTTCAGCTCCTCTGGATTGGACTGCTGAGACCCTGCGCTCAGTATGGACCAGAAAGTCAGTCTTGGATTGGATTGACCAAGTAATCCGGGCTAAGTGGAAAGACTTGCTATCGGGGTAGGAGGTGAGGGGATACAAGAGGAAGGAATGGTTCAAACTGGCTACAGGTGTAGATGGAGTGGGAAGAGAGAAAACACAATACAAGCTAGTTTTATGTTTAGACATGATTGGAAGGGGATAAAGTATAGGCTTGGTGAACACACAAAGCTAATGTATTTTTATATTCTTTATTGGCACATTATAATTATACATCATAGTGAGGTTCAAAGCTATACAAAACAAAACATGCACACAGGTCTTGGTGTATTTTCCTTCAGGTCCCACCCCCCTATCCATTGTCTTCATACATCATAGTAATATTGGTAGTGATCCTTCGTGCATGAGCACAGCATAATTGGAACTGTTTCTTTCATTAGTTCTTCCCTTTTCCCTCCCCACCTCTCTCCTCCCCCTATCCCTTTTCACCATCCTACCAGTCTCTCTCCTCAATTTTCTAAGTCCCTTTTGTTTCCTATTTTTTTGTTTATCTTCCACGTGCGAGAGAAAAACATTTCACTCTTGACTTTCTGAGACAGGCTGATCTCACTTAGCATAATATTCTCTAGCTCCATCCATTTTCCTGCAAATGACATAATTTTATTCTTCTTGATAGCTGAAGAAGAGTCCCTTTGTGTATATATGCCACATTTTTGTTATCCATTCATCCGTTGACAGACACCTAGGTTGGTTCCATAATTTGGCTCTTGCGAATTGTGCTGCTATCAACATGGACACGAATGCATCGCTCTAGTGTTCTGACTTTAATTCTTTTGGAAAGCTACCTAGCTGGGTCATATTGTATTTCCAAACCTAGTCTTTTGGGGAACCTCCATACTGATCCCCATAGTGGTTATACTAATTTGCAGTCTAATCAACAGTATATGAGAATTCCTATTTGCCCACATCCTTTGCCAGCATTTTTTGTTGTTTTCTTGATGATTGCCATTCTAACTGGAGTTAGATGGAATCTCAGTGTGATTTTGATTTGCATTTCCCTGATTGCTAAGGATGTCGAATATTTTTTTCATGTATTTATTGGCCATTTGTATTTCTTCTTCATGGGGAGCAACTCATAGGATTCGATGATGTTTCATGAATACAATGGTGGCCTGATATCCTGTCAACTCGATGGGTAGTTGATTGAGAGGATTCCAGAGGCCTTGATGAAACAATTAGGAGTAACTGGCTTATTGCATGATCCCCATGGGATATTGTCAAATCTCAAGCGTGTGACACTGATCTTATTTATGGTGATAACATACCTGCCACTAACTGGTTCTTCAGGTAGTAGTAATGCTGGTGGTGCTGATAATAGCAATTACCAATTATTGAACATCTACAAAGTGTCAGAGTCTTTGTATAATTTTGTCTGGTCTTCCAACAACCTACCATGTAGGAATATGATCTGCATTTCACAGAAAAGGATTCCAAGGCTCAGAGATATTAATTTCCTTTCCATGTGTCTGGTGAATAGGCAATAGAAGGGGCGGTTAAAAGTGTGAGTTAGAGTGAGATATCAGGGTTGGAATGCTTCCTTTGACCCCCAAATAAGCATTTTGCCCAGTGACCTTGGGCGTCCTGTGAAACTTCTTGAAGCCTTGCTGTTCTCATTTGCAAAATGAGACTTGTGAGAATCCAATGTCCCTGTCACGTAGTAAATACTCAACTAATATTAGCTGCTGCTGCTCTTCTTCTTGTTCTTATTCTTATTATTGATGGCAGGGGTGGGAGACAAAGATAGACCCAACTGGTAGAAAGCAGTGCCCTTTCTTCTGTTCCATACTGCCTTGTGGGGACACGGGGGTAGCAGAGAGTAGGGGAGTCTGCCCTGTATTTCTCTATCCATTTGTCTCTCATATGGCTCTCCATCACTCCACATGCTCTTGGCCCTCTTGAGTGGGGCTTTGGGAATGGATCTGCCCAGAGTCCAGCTGGCCAGTTCTCCTTCTAGCCAATGACAGAGGCAGAGGGCACTCACCAGGTAGAAAACAACTAGACTCTGCTCCCCAGGAAGAGCAACATGTCAGTGCCTCCCTGCGCCCCATGCTCTACCTCCTGCAGGGTTTACCAGCAGTCCTACCTCCTGTCTAGCTAAAGCCACGGGGCATGTTTGGGATTGAGGGAGTGGGCGATCATGCCCCATCTGTTCAGGGCCTCTGATTAATACACATTTCCTAGGCAGCCACTGGGCTGGCTCTTCTTCCTTGGCTGTGTCTGGCTAAAGCAGCCGGAGGTGACCCACATAGAGTCCAAATGTGTTAGTTAAGGTTCTTTGGATTTCAGGCAACAGAAACCCATTCTGGCAGTATACACACAAGGAGAAGACCTACTACAAGGCTTTAGGGCCAGCTCAGAGAACCCAAGGGTCAAAATGCATCTGAGGACCTAGAATACTTAAGGGAACCCCTGGAATGAACGCTCTATTGCTCCAGGTTAAGACGCATGGCTGCTGCATTCTTTTCTCCCAAGAACCGGTTCTCTCTGCTAGTCCCCTGTGGAAAATACAGCCACCCCAACATCTGTTTTTGAGCACAGGCCCAGCCCCATGGGAAACATTCTCTCTGACTCTTCTAAATCTAAATATCAAAGATATCAAAGATGGATCTCTCATTGGCCAAATCTGGGCAACGTCTTCAGCCCCGACCAACTGGATGAAATTGCATTCAGAAATTAAGGAAAATCAATATGAATTCTGGGTGGAAGTGTGGAAATAGTTCTTTTTAATGACAAGTAAAGGAATTATACAAAATGTGTGCAGATGGCTAAAGATTAGAAGAGGCCATAGCAGTGATGTAATGAATGGCTTGTATTATGGGAACTTGGTTTATTTTGCTATTATTGCTTATAATAATAAAAGTAGTAAAACATAATAATACGTATCTATGTTGTACTGTATAGTTGAGGATGCAAGGCCAAAATGGGTGGACATTCTTCACAATTGTAGGCAAGAAAACTGAGATTCAGGGAAGTTGTTGACCCTCCCAATATGGAGTAGAGTCAGACCCTGGCTCTCACACTCTTTCAACTATACTGTACTATGCCTCAAAAAAAGTTATAAAAAATTGTAAAGTTGTCCCCCCCCAAAATGAGAAAGAGAAAGAATTTTAAAATTATTTCTGCATGTAGCAAGAGGGTTCAGGTTTGAAAGCATCTATTAAAGGTGTTCTGAAGACAAATATGCTGAAGAGAAATAAGGAATGGATGTTTCCCAGGGGTAAGAAGTCAGGAGAAAGTAAGAAGTTTCCGTCTTCCTTTTTTTTTTTTTGGTTCAAGGAATGGCTGGGTTCCTGGACAACTCTCTCTATGTCTAATCTTGCGTAAGAACTATACTAGCTGGGCATGGTGACACACACTTGTAATCCCAGTACTTGGGAGGCTGAGATAGGAGGGTTGCAGGTTCGAGGACAGCCTCAGCAATTTAAAGACACCCTCAGGAACTTAGCAAGACCCTATTTCAAAATAGAAAATAAAAAGGGCTGGAGGTGTAGCTCAGAGGTAAAATGCCCCTGGATTTAATCCCAGTGCCAAAAACAGGAAAAGAAAAAGAAATTAAAGAAATACACCAATGAGGTGTTGCTAACTTAAATATTCCAAACTGCCCGAGGGATGCCTGAGTTTCTATTAAGAAGATGACTTTGTATTAAGAGAGTACTGTAACCACACGATTCTCAAAATTTGAGAGACTGATTTATCTTTTATAAACACCCTGATTGAAGACTTTACCACCATTCTGCAAAGCTCTGTTATGGCTCCAAACATCCACTTTTTTCTTGCTTTTTCTAAAAAAGAATGAGCTATAAGATCAAATATCAGTTGTATGAATATAGCCTATTTACCTACACATACTACAATTTACATTTCAGGGACATGGCATAATTTTCTAATGTTAGAAGAATCAGAATATTTCGCCCCAGTCAAACACATATTTGGGAAAATTGTAATTTTTCAAAAGCCAGGAAGGAAGGATTAAAAAAAATCCCCCAGGCTTGGTCTATGGTAATTTTGGTTTAGGAAGAAGACAGGTGATCTCCTTCTGAAACCCTGAGCAGGTCCCCCCACCTCTACAGGGATGGTCCTGCTGTTCACAGATGCAGACTGGGGAGTTCCTAATGCTACTCATGTGTAAATGCATTTCCAGCTATTTTATTAAGCTGGCCTTTCCAGGTTCATTATCATTAATATTTATGGTTGGGATATGTTCCTCCAGAGAGTCTGCAAATAGCTCTCCTATTGTTCAGGTGAAATTTATAGCTAGCGGGGCTAAGAAGGGGCATGCATGAGCCCAGGCTTGCACTACTCATAGGAAACGAAAGCTCTACCAAAGGGTTTGGATGAGTGTAGATCTTTAGTCTATAAGTCCAGGCATCTTTTTTAAAAATATAGCCAATTAACTCTGCTGTTATGAATCCAAGAGGGAATAGGAAGGGCTGAGTGCCGGAGGCAGAGGGGCATGGTGCAATTCCCAGAGACCACATCCTGCTCCGTTGTAATTGGCTCTGGCAAGTTCTACATTTGCTGCCACTGTCTCTGCCCCGACAAAGGGTCACAGTTTCCTCTGGATGCAAAGGTGTGGGCAAGACTCTGGTGAGTTCCCTGCCCAGAAGAGCCCACATGGAGCCCTGGCACCAGCGACCATGCCATCTGTACCTGCCAGAGATTTCACACTGCTCTTTCTCAAATGGGGCTTAAAATTTCTGGCTGGGCCAGGAGGAAGGAAGTGGCTTTACCACTCAGACGCGCATCTGCTGATGAGCTCCAGGTGGGCTGGGGGACTCTGGGGAGATGACAGATATGAGTATTGGAATCAAACCTTTGGTACACTTTTAAAACAACAAGCAATTCTATATCTCCTAAACTTGTTTTGGAGGGTCTGAAGGGATCGCTCAACTGCCTGCTAATAAGGTTGTAAGTACCAATTCCATAGGCACGAGCAGACCAATATGAGCTCACATACCCGATGCCGTAAGGACACCTGACCCCAGGCTCAAGTGAAATCCTTACATGTAAAACCAAGGGGTCGGAGAGATGTTCTCTATGGACCTTTCCAACTCGAGATAGAACTGACTTCTACTCCGCAGTGCGTTTCTTTGACTTTTGAATTCTAAGATCTTATTTCTTAGAATAAGAACTGTTGGAACTTAGTTGGAACTTAGTTGGAACTGTGGGCAGATGCTAAAGCTGTCCGGGGATGAATGAGTACTGTGCTCAGGTACCCAGATTTTGCTGGGCTGAAGGAAGAGGTTGAGTGATGGGGAACCCCTCACCTGTGAGTGCGTCTCAGCTGAGTTACCTGTAGTTATAGGCTATGCCCAGTCCAATCAGGAGAGGCTCATGGGGAATGGGGTTCAGTGGCCCTGTGGACTCTGGGGAGAGAGAATACAAATTTGATTGTATCTAGAGGTAGAGAAATGGAGTATAAGGGTTTCTAAAAACAGTTTAACCAAATGCCATGTGTGGCCCTTGATAGATTCCTGGATTTAGAAAACTGCTATAAAATAAAAGACATTATTGGGATCACTGGGGAAACTTGAATATATCTGCACATTATATCAATATTAAATTTAAGTACAAAGTTAGTGTTGTGGTTATGAAAGAAGATGTCCTTATTTGGGGGAAAGACCTGCTGAAGTGTTTAAAGTATTATGGTATCTGCAACCTTTAGAAAGTGTGTCTCTGTGCTGGGTGTAGTGGCGCACCCTTGTAATCCCAGTACTTGGGAGGCTGAGACAGGAGGATCCGGGTTCGTGGCCAGCCTCAGCTACTTAATGAGCCCTCCCCAACTTAGTGAGACCCTGTTTCAAAATAAAGAATAAAAAAATAGGGCTGGGGGTGTAGCTCGGAGGTAGAATGCACCTGGGTTCAATCCCCAGTACCGCAAAAAAAAGAAAGTGTGTCTCTGTATATAAAATATATTTTATTTATACAAAATATATATTTGCAGAGAGAAAGAGATGACTCAAATGTAAAATATTAACCACTGGTGGATGTGTGTGCAGCTTATACAGGTGTTCATCCTGCTGTGCTTTCTAATCTCTTGTTAAGTTTGAAGTCTTTTGAAATAGGAAGTGTGAGGAAATGGCTCCAAAGTCAGGCATGTGCCTCTGCATAGGTTCTCCCACGACAGTCCCTTTCTTCTGGTATTTTCTCCCTCAGGTGAAGGAGCGCTCCTGCTCCTGGCATAACTTGGGCTCGTTTGGTGGTTTGCTCTCTGCTCTCTGGAATCAGCGTCCTGCCTGTGATTGTGCTGAGCTGGTCACGTGGGAACCCCAGGCTCTCAAAGGAGCTCATTTTTAAAAAAAATTTTATAACTTGCTTTTTTTTAAATTGGTGTATTGCAATCATGCATCTTGATGAAGTTCAGGGTGTGTATTGGTCAGCGTTCACGAGACTAACAGAATTCACAGAATGAGTATATGGAAAAAGGGGTTTATCAGATCAGCTTACAATGTAGTGGCGAGTTCCGACTGCACGTGGAGAGTCAAAGGAACCAGTAGCTGGTCGAGCAGTCTAAGAGCTCTTCGGAGAAATGATGGTGAAGTTTCAGTTTGAAGGGCTGGAGGCCGACGATCTCAGAAGAGAGCAGAAGATCAAGAAGCTCTTCAGAGAAACGGCGAAGTTGGAAACCGACAATCTCAGACGAGAGCAGATGCGTTTTCTTCAGAAAGAGTCGCGCATCCCTCTACGCGGCTTTCTCCTTCTTTTATCTAAGTCCTGCACCTATCAGAACCCTGCTGCCTACATTTAGGGCAGGACTTTCTGTTTAATCTGCTGTTACACACCCAAAGTGGCATGATCTTGGGTGTGTCATGATCCGGTCAAGTTGACAAATTATATTAACTATCACAGGGTGGTAGAGGCATACATGCACACAGCACTCGTTGAGTCCTCCCCTCCCCTCCTTCCCCTGCTCAGCAGTGATTGGCTTTGGTGAGTTTGTGTTTGTCCATCGTGTCCATTGAGGTGTTTCCTTCTTCTACCTCCATCTCCCTCGGTTAGTTCCCCTCCTTCACTCCACTAAGGTTTCTCCTCCTTTGTCTGGAGTCCCTCCTGTGTCCCGATTTCTCCCTAGCTTCCACATTTAAGGGAGAACATTCTGCTTTTGACCTTTTGGGACTGACTAATCTCATTTAGCATAACGTTCTCCAGTTCCATCCATGTCCCTGCAAAAGACGTAATTTTGTCCTTCTTTATGGCTGAGTAGAATTCCCTTGCACACATGGCCCATCGTTTCGTAGTGCTGGAGCTCGTGTGTGTGTGTCGGGCCACTCTTCTCTCTACCCGGGCAGGGGCCACGGCAGAGATCTCACCGTGTCTGTCATCTGCCCCAGCTCAGCTGATTGCCATGAACAGCCCCTGTAAAGTCACCCCAAGTTAGTTTTACCCCGCTTACCCATGGTAGAGCCAGAATGGGACGAATCTAGAACCTATGACTGTTCCTGAAGGCCATTTCCAAACTATACAGGTGCAGGCCCCACTCCCAGGAATACTGTGTTCCACAGTGGGGACTCAGATATCTGTTGGGTACGCTTGGCTATGTGGCTTTAGCCTCTATCTGTAGTGTCTCTAAATCTTAGAACTACATCGAAATCTTTTGGATTACTAGAACATCTTCATGTTCTAAGTTCTACCAGTGACCTGTCTCTTTTCCCGTCATCACTTGGAAAGCGACCCCCTTTTTTGTGGTACTGGGGATTGAACTCAGGGGCATTCTACCTCCGAGCTGCACTCCCAGGAACAGGGTCTTGCTAGGTTGCTGAGAGTCTTGGTAAATTGCTCAGGTTGGTCTTGAACCTGCTAGCCTCCTGTCTCAGCCTCCCAAGGACTGGGGTTACAGGTGTGCACCACCACGCCTGGCTGTAAACCCTTTTAACCTCGGGGACCTGCTTCAGCCCTTCCTTCTGCTTATACGACTGTGTGTTTGGGTTGGCCATGACAGCCTCATGGGATGCAAGTTGGGGCCATGGGTGTGGCTGCATAATAAACTTACCATGCGCCATTCCCCGCACTTGGCTTGCTGGAAGGGCAGTAGGAATGCAGGTGAAAGTACTGTGAGCCCCCACACAACATAAACTAGGACTCCAGGCCAGAGTTCCCTGGAGAAAGTGAAGGACAGAAACACAGGGAGGGGCAGGCTGCAGCTGTACCTGTTTTATGTATGTATGTATGTATGTATGTATGTATTTATTTATGTATTTATTTATTTATGTATTTATTTATTTATTTTTGGCGGTACTGGGGATTGGACCCAGGGGCATTCTACCTCCAAGCTACACCCCCAGCCCTATTTTTTAAATCTTTTTTTGAAACAGGGTCTCACTAAGTTGCGGAGGGCCTCACTAAGTAGCTGAGGCTGGCCGTGAACCTGGATCCTCCCGTCTCAGCCTCCCAAGTACTGGGATTACAAGCGTGTGCCACCACACCTGGCTCTGTTTTATTTATTTTCTGAACAAATCTCAAAAGAAGTATGCCAAGTGAATAAAAAAGTCAGTCCCCAAAGATCACTTACTGTATTGTTCCATTCATGTAACATTCTTGATATGACAAAATTATAGAGGACAAATTAGTGGTCGCCAGGGGTCAAGGGTTGGGGGTTGCAACAAAAAGCCATCCTGGGAATCCTGGCAGGGATGGAAATGTTTTGTATGTTGACCAAATCAGTTTCAGTCCCCAGCTTTCGACACTGGATTAGAGTTCTTTTTTCTTATTTTTTATTTTTGTGGTACTGGGGATTAAACCCAGGGTCATTCTACCTCCCAGCTATATCCCCAGCCCTTTTTATATTTTGTTTTGAAAACAGGGTCTCGCTAGGTTGCTGAGAATCTTGTTAAGTTGCTGAGGCTAGTCTTGAACCTGTGATTCTCCTGTCTCAGCCTCCCCAGTAGTGGAATTACAGGTGTGCACCACCATGTCAGGCACTGTATTAGAATTCTGGCAGATATTACCATGGGGGAAGCTGGGTAAAGTGTGCACAGGATCTCTGTTATTTCTTATAACTTCACACCAATCTTTAGTTATCTCAAAATGCAAAGTTTGGTTTCAAAAAACAGGAGGATTATAAAGCAAATATGACAAAAACTTCACATCTATTCTATATGGGTTTGGGAAACATGGAAATCTCTTATATTTGCTATATTATTCTCTGAGTGTTTGAAATAGCTAGTAAAAATAAAACTGTCTGGAGTTATCTATTCAGCCTCATATGTAGGCAACCTTGCCCAAGATCCATTCCTGGTCTCCTCAGGCTGGTGTGATAGAAGCAGGAGCCTGAGGAATTTTGTAAGGGATGGAGGAGGTGCTGGCTGTGACGCTGTCCCCCAGTTCAGAACCACACTTCTGACATCTCAAACTGGGAAAGAATCTAACACTCTGGGCCTTGGGACATTCTATTTCCCTTGTAGCTTTCAAGTGCTCCACTAAATATCCTTGGCGTGTCAAGGAAATGGGCAAAATCGCACTTCTAAATTTGGTAACAGCTACTTCCAGACTCAAAGAACTATCAGAAATTTTGTGATATTGTAAAAAAAATTGTTCATTATAAAAAAAGGAAACATCAATACCAGAATTTGTTTATTCTATAGCAAAAATACAAGTTCACAATGCAATAAAAAGGACTAAAAGAGACATGTAGAATAGTCTAGATGTAAAAATAGAAAAGAATGTCCAAAGACTTGGTTAGGTTGGAATATAATTTAGGAATCATTAAAGAGCAAAGTGTTTCCAACTCAGTGTCACGAGGACAGGCTCAGCCGACAGGTCCCTACTCACATGGATTCTGAATGACGATCAGAAGGTATTCTTTATCTGTGGAGAGACATGCACAGAGTTAATCCGCCGTAAGATGCACTTCATCAATGAACATTTTGGCTAATCTGCTTTTCTCTTCCAAACATCACAAGGATCTTGTGTAGACTGATGGCTGCACATAAGAATCCCATGGGGGATTTAAAAAAAAGTACCCATTTTCTGGGCTGGCCTCACAGATTATGAATTCACTGATCTGGGGTGGTGTCCCACCCAGCCATGGGTGATTTTTTTTTTTTTGCGGTACCGGGGATTGAACACAGGGGCGTTCTACCTTCTCGCTACACCCCCGGCCCTATTTTTTATACTTTATTTTGAAACTGGGTCTCACAAAGTTGAGGAGGGCCTCACTAAGGAGAGAGAGAGAGAGAGAGAGAGAGAGGGGGGGGAGGGAGGGAGAGAGGGAGAGAGACAGGGAGAGAGAGAAAGAGAGAGCTGAGGCTGGCTGCAAACCCGGATCCTCTGGTCTCCGCCTCCCAAAGTACTGGGATTACAAGTGTGCGCCACCACGCCCGGCCATGGGTGATTTTTTAAAAAGCTCTCCAAGTGATATTAATATGCAGCCAGGGAGAGAACACAGCTGTAGAAAAGGCTTTATTTACGTTATGGGCAATTCTGATTGATAGATGTGCCATGGAGAAGTCTGTTCTAGATTACACTGAGCAGCCTGGCTCACAGTCCCTTAGTCACACTGTGCACATAATTCCTTTAAGGAAGGAAGTGTTCTGTGGCTGCAGTCTGCTGGTAGACCAGGTGGCTGCGTGTTCCCCACAGGGAGGGTTAAGACCCTACAGGACTTGGATCCACACTCCACTTCATCCCCAGGACAGGGGACATTCCTGCCGCCCTCTAGCCTGCATGCTGAGTTCACTTCAAGTGAGAACTCCATCTACGTCTCTTGGATTACTACTAACAAATGCAAGTGGGCAAAATTCAAATTGCTCAAATTGATCACAGTAATTGCTAATTGTATACATTTTTTCTAGTTGGTATCTTCAGATTCAAACATCTTTGTGTTGTAATCAAAGAAGATTATGTTTCATATTACATATTATAATCCTGAAACACGGCTTTGGACCAGTAAAGCAGGAAGATGCTCTCTATACGAGATGAAGTGTCCGATTACCTGGAGCTACCATGATTTCATGTTTCTTTGATCTGATCCTAAGAAAAGTCAGGTCGTTCTGTGGATCGATGTCGCGGACCGTGCTCTTGGCCTTCATGGTCAGCTGGTGTAGAAGACCCGCGTACTGGACCGTCGTGGAGTTGTCCAGGGTCGTTCGGATCGGAATGCCTATCATGAGATTTAATTTGGGGTTATTTTTTTTCTGATTATAAAAGTAAAATGCACATAGTAAAAATACCGGAAAACATTGAAAATTGCAGAGGAAGAAAAGTGATGGCTGGCATTGCTCACTGGTATCAGTTTTGCTTTATCTCCTTGTAGACTTTTCATCTCTGAATAGATTTGTAAGGAGAGTTGAGTCAAGCTGTATTTAGAAATTTGACTGTTGCTTTTTTTAAGTTATAGGATACACGTTGTTGATAGTGTCATCCCGTTATTATTTTTAATCTCTGCATACTTTACTATTTTATGTATACATCATAATATAATCAATCTCCTATTGTTATTTGGTACTTTACATTTTTATAGCTAATGATATGATGAATATTTTTGTGTATAAGTCACTTGGAAGCTGCTGAATGATTGTTTCGGTCCTAAGTTAACATATTTTTGTATAAAATGCACTTCCCCAAGTATCCCATCGACAGCATTTGCTTTGAAATGCTTGGTCTGTGACAGAGGTGTTAAGTCTTCTTCCCTGAAACCAGAAACATAAAGGGATAGCACTGCCCAAGCTAGCAAGTACATCTAAAGGGGTTTTCAAAATTTCTTCCTAACTCCTCACACAGTATTTTGCATGCCTTAAATTTTATGTTAAAGCTGGGCATGGTGGCTCACACCTGTAATTTCAGGACTTGGGAGGCTGAGACAGGAGGAGTGCAAGCTTGATGTCAGTCTTAGCAATTTAGCAAGAGCCTCAGCAACTTAGCAAGACCCTGTTTCAAAATAAAAAAATAAAATAGGTCTGGGGGTGTGGCTCAGAGGTAGAATGCCCCTGGGTTCAATCCCCAGTACCACCTACATATACAAAAATGATGTTAAAAAATATGGTAACACAGATACTGTACTTTGCAGTGCATTCCCTGGTTTGTCCTTATTCTTGAATTTAAACGTTATTAAATCTGGCCACTTGTTTGTTCATTGTTCTATTATAGGAGTTTAAAACATAATCTTTCCTGGAAAATTCCAGCTAGATAAATATGCAGGTATAATTCAATTCAATGCATATCAACTAGCTCAAGTCAGGTCACCCAGTGCTCAGTGCCTGTTATGTAACAGACACTGTGATAGGTATTTTACAAATATTGTATCTGATCAAAGACAACCTTCGTAGCATTTCGAGAACTGCTAGGCAGCCAGGAATTCCAGGGATCTTATTTGCAAGTTTGTTTTTAAGTGAATTTGGGATTACGGTTAAATTCCTTAGGTACCTGAGTTAAGGCCAGTAAATAAAAGGGTTGACCATGGCCCCTGGTTTTCCTTTAGAAAACATGATTTCAGAAACTGTCAAACAAAATAAGCACTTTCAAAAGTGAAAGAGTATCTCAAACTTAGGATTTTATCATGTTTTTATGAAACTGTTGGAAACCATCCGTTTTGACTTTCAAAAAGACCAATTTCTTTTCAAGATAACCACTATCTCTAGAACAGGTCTTGCTACACAACAAAAGGGCAGCATTTATAGGGAGACCTGTTCCACAGATAAGGTACTATATGAAACTGTAGATTTCTGTATTATTATTTGTTTGGGCCACTCTTTCCCTAAAAGACAGTCATTGTCTTTCACAACTGACAGACGGTCACAAGGCATGGGTCTTTAACAAGCAGGAAACAGAAATGTGGCCAGCCCTCAATTTTTAAGGAGAACTTTTTGACGAATAGTTTTATTTTGCCTCCTAAATAGTGCCTACCTATGAAGTCTGCATTTCTCAGTGTCAAGACAAGAAATACACCCAGAATAAATTATTTAAAATGAAGATGACAAGATTATGAATCAGATGCTTGGGCCTATTTAGTTAGTCTATTCATGGTCCAAGTCAATAAATAAAGCAGCTAGCCTTTCTGAATAATAAGTGCACACTATGGAAACATTTGAAAGGTTTTCATATACGCCATAGGCATCTGAATACAGTCTAGAAATATGTATTGAGCTCTCTCGCTCTGTACTATGCAAGGTCATTACAAATAACTTCTTAAAAAGCAATTTCACCCCGTGGTATAAAATTTACCCACTTCCTTTCTCAGAAGCAACTACTGTTCCCAGTTTCCTAGGTATCCCTCCAGAGATATTCTAGTTCAACTCAAGAATGTATTTCTAGTATTTGTATTTTCTTTTCCA
The DNA here is from genome assembly GCA_004027185.1 of Glis glis. NCBI lineage: Eukaryota > Metazoa > Chordata > Mammalia > Rodentia > Gliridae > Glis > Glis glis. Next base: position 6,076 of record PVJS01014715.1, on the reverse strand, counting down.
TTTTTTCTCAGTATTGGGGATCGAACCCAGGGGCATACTATCTCCTATACCCCCAGCCCTTTAATACTCTTAAAATTTTGAAACAGAGTCTCACTAAGTTGCTGAGGGTCTCACTAAATTGCTGAGGCTGGCCTCTGACCTGCAATCCACCTGTCTCAGTCTCCCAAGTACTGGGATTACAGGCATGGGCTACCATGCACAGTGTTCTTTTTTGTAAAACTGTGTAACTATTCTGCATCTTAATTTTTTCATTTAATACACTTGGGAAGTTGTTTGATTTAGCACATGTAAAGCTAAGCCATTCCTGTTAATGAGTGCACAAGGATTGAATGGATGTTTTGTAATCCACTTGACTAATATGTCCTCCTGACAGGCTGTTCCCAATCTCTGATTTTTATAAATAAGGCTACAGAATACACTCTTATTCATGTCATTTCTCATTTGTATATATGTGTAGAATAAATTCCTAAAATGGAGCTCCTAGAACAAGAGTATGAGCATTTTAAATTTTGATATTGCTGCATTTATGGTGCTACTTTAAAATACGACTCTATATGATCCCTGTAAGCCTGCGCGCAGTATTTATTTCAGTTTGTCACCTTCAACTGTACATTTGTACTTTGGTGCTAGATTGTATTTCAAAACGAAAGGGATTGGCTGGGTGGCTGATAAAATCTAATGAAATTCAAATGACGGATGGTGAGAAATGTCAAGACTATTTAAAATTAAGAGCATACAGAAATCAGGCTTATATATGTCATATATAATAATATATGACAGTTAAGACTGCTGGGAGATGGGTACTAATATTCGCTGGTATCATAAATCAGTGCTGGAGTATTAGAAACAACAGATGCTTTTTATAGTGAGAAACCAGCGTTAACAAAGAATATACCCCCATCAAAACCTGTACCATACAGCATTGAAAAATGGATGAGTCTACCTTATTGTCACGAATAGGAAGTCTATGTTTCAGTAACAGAGAAACCAAAGGGCTAATTAATATTTAACATGGCATTCGAGGAGATTTAAACATAGCCGGCCTACCTGACCACAAATACAATCTGAAAATACGTTAAAGGGATTTGACTATAATTAGTAGACCAAAGCCGCCAGTAGAGAACAAGAAGACACACACCCCATCTTAGTGAAACATTTTCCATATTTCACAAGACTTCTGAAAGGCGCAAAGCCGCATGAGAATAAAGGGCGCGTTCATCTAAAATCGAGTAGGCCATTGCAATTGGGTATTTTATTACATTCTGGTCATACAACTTATACCAGATGCTATTAATAAACATCCTTGTCACGCACCCTGGTTCTTAATAATCTGACCATAAAAATAAGACCTTCATTTATAGTTTGGAAAAAGGTTAATCTGACTTTCACGTGAGAACTGAGAACCCAGAAACCTTGAAGTACCCTGAATCCTTACACATCCTGATCCTAGCAGAGGTTAATTAAAAGTTCATGGGTATGAACGATAATATTTTGTTGCCTTTGGATGAGAGGAGTTTTAATTGTGAAACCTCAGGAAAATAAAGTAAAAAGAAACTTTTAATTCCACTACTTGAGAGAGAATCATTCTAATACCTCCCTTACCCTTTCTTCCTTATTTAAGCAGCTGGGTGCACCTGGCTATATAAATGATTCAAACATGGTGGCTACTGATTCAATCCCTGATTTTTTAATTTTTAATTCTTCAAACATTCTTCGACATTTTAAATTGATCATGTTCATCAAGTAAATATTTTAGGATTACTTAAAAATTCCCCCTGCTGTTGGGATTTATTTTCTTATTTGTCTCTTTATTACTATAACATATGATACCTCAGGTAGTACCTTGTATTTAAATCTTTTCTTCATCATTCCTAGGGTTAAGTTCCTGGGAGGGGAATGGCGGATTAAGGGTGTGGCTATTTTCTGGCTCTTGGATGATTATGAGCTTTAGATTAAGATCTTCCTAGGAAGCACATTAGATGAGCTGGCCTGGGTATCGCGGGGGAAGACATCTGTCCTGGGCTGAAGTGTTACCCCAAATTCAAGTCTACCTTGAACTTCAGAGAATAACCTTATTTGGAAGTAGGGTGTTTGCAGATGTAATTAGTTAAAATGAAGCCACACTGGATTAGGGGACCCAATAACTGGAGTTCTTGTGGGGACACAGAGACACAGAGAGAGGAGAATGACAAGACCCAGGAGGCAGAGACCGCTGATGTATGTTTAAGTCAAGGAATACCAAGGATGGACAACAACTTCCAAAGGCTAGCAAGAGGCAAGAAGCACCTCTCTTGGAGTCTTCAAGGGGAGCCTTCAGTTTGAGAACCAACACATTTTCTGCAGTACCAGGTGTGTGGTACTGTTGCAAAGGAAAGTAACTCAGCACTTAAGGAAATCATGCAGGAAGCTCACTTGGGGAGTGTGTGCACCATGGTATTTGCAAATACTTGGAAATAAACCCAGTTTAACAAGTGCCATGACTTAGGGATGGACCACTTTCTGGAAATACCTGACACAGCTCCTGGCTTACCTGTAAGGATGATCCTAAATCCTTTCTCCCTTCTGATGACTCAGGCTGAGTGAATTTATTATAGTCATAGTCACTATATATATATATAAAATCGAGTTATTTTATTTTATAAAACAAATCAAGTGTTTTATTTATAAAAATCAAGTTAAAACCCCCCACATTCCCAGAACTACTTAATTACACTTCTCTTACATGTTGGCGATTGTTCTGGGCCCTGGGCAATTATCTCATTTGATTGTCACAACCACTAGTAAAGTAGGTTATCTTCCATTCTAAATTGTAAGGAGTTTAAACAGAAGTTTGGTTGGTAGTTGCACAATGAGTATTTATTGATGGATCTTGCCAGGCATGGAGCTGGTTGTATGCCAATTCTACGGTTGCACCATGGAGTATGTGAAATAGCTCCTCTTATTTCAACCGATGCTCTGGAATTCCTGGAACCTCTTGCCCTTACGAATGCCTGAATTAGCAGTGAATCCAGCAGGGACCTGTGAGAGGTCACCAGCATAGCAGGGCATCACGCAGTGCGCCCAAGGAAATACCATGCGGGTTCTTAACAAGGACTGTGCTGGGAGGGCAGATTTCTGGGAAGTCTTCAGATTTCATAGTTGGAAATGTGTTGACCCTTCTTATATACCATATCCACAAAGACTATGTTATAAGTGACAATGAGAGAAATAATTTCATTTAAAATGAAGACTGAAGCCGAGTGTGGTAGTGCATGCCTGTAATTCCAGTACTTGGGAGGCTGAGGAAGGAGGATCGCAAGTTCGATGCCAGCCTTGGCTACTTAGCAAGACTCTGTCTCAAAATAAAAAATAAAAAGGGCTGGAGGTGGAGCTAGCATGGTAGAGCACCCTTGCGTTCCATTCTAGTACTATGAGAGAGAAAGAGAAAGGGTGGTGGTGGGAGGGGGGAGACTGAAATTGTACCCTTTATGTTAAAACAAAAGCAAACTGCCGACAGTGATATTCTGTCTTTAACATGATGCACCTTTATTAGCACTCTTGAAATGATGAAAGAATTATCAAAGCTTTGAAAAGAAGACAATCTATAGTGTTTCTTAAGAATATATATAGACATTTTTAGATATGTCTTACTCATATTTGTGTGTGTGTGTGTGTGTGTGTGTGTGTGTGTGTGTGGGTGTGTGTATTACTGGGGATTGAACCCAGAGGCATTCTACCTCTGAGCTACACTCCCAGCCCTATTTTATTTTGAAAGAGGTTTCACTAAGTTGCTGAGGGCCTCACTAAGTTGCTGAGGCTGGCCGCAAACCTGTGATCCTCCTGTCTCAGCCTCCCAAGTACTGGGATTACAGGCATGTGCCACCATGCCCGGCTTCTTATTCATATTTATAGCCCTAGCTCTTAGTAGAGGGCTTGGCATGTAATATAAACTTAATAGTTGTTTGATAACTAACTGCAATAGCTAAAATATATAAATATACTTTTTTGCGGTACTGGGATTGAACCCAGGGGCATTCTACCTCCAAGCTACACCCCCAGCCCTATTTTTTTATTATTTTTATTTTGAAACACAGTCTCGCTAAGTTGTGGAGGGCCTAAGTAGCTGAGGCTGGCTTTGAACCGGGATCCTCCAGTCCCAGCCTCCCAAGTACTGGGATTACAAGCATGTGCCACCACGCCCGGCTATAAATATGCTTTTGATTTCAAATTCTAAGGTGTTTGTCTTAGGGTCTGATCCAACAAATAGGTTCCTGGCTGGCTTCTGTATATAAAAAGGCAGCCTGTGACATAGTTACCTTCTGCATTTACAACCATTGTTCCAATAACCCCTTTATGGCTCTGGATCCTCTTTAGGGTTTCCTCCACCTCTGCCTGGAAGAGATCAGGGAGGCAATTAACCGAGAGGGCCATTGTGGTGACCCCATGCTAAGGAGAATGATATTTGGAAAGACACGGATTCCACTCTCTCCTTAACCTAAGGCACTAGGTACTGTAATCTCAGATTTTTAAAAGTCACCTTGGAACCTGTCCAGTCCACATACAAACCTACCTATGACCACCTCCCCTGCTGCCTACACCCCTGACAAATCTCTTGGCTTGAACCCTTCTAGAGGGAGAGAGATCGCTGCCTTACAAGAATTCATTCCATTTTTTTTTTTTTGCGGTACTGGGGATTGAACCCAGGGGCATTCTACCTCCAAGCTACACCCCCAGCCCTACTTTTTATCCTTTATTTTGAAACAGGGTCTCACTAAGTTGCAGAGGGCCTCACTAAATAGTTGAGGCTGGCCATGAACCGGGATCCTCTGGTCTCAGCCTCCCAAAGTACTGGGATTACAAGTGTGCGCCACCATGCCTGGCTCTATGATTGCATTTTAAACTCACCTTTCTGAACAAATCTTATGCATCAACCCTGTTGTACCCATTTTCTTCCTCTCTAGAAACACCAAAATCAAGAATAATCTCCAAACCTGAACACTGTGCATATCTGGACAGTCACTGGGTACTCTGAATTCAAACAGCATATTGCAGAGTCCCTTGTTGATGGTTTGTTATATTTCTTCCCCCCTCCAACATCACACAGGTGAATATTGTTACTTTAGTCAAAAGACGGTTTTCTTTTGCACCTAACTGGGCACTTCCTCCTTTCCACCACTACCCAGGTGTCTTCTGAATGTCAGGCACTCTTGTACTATATTTATGATTTTATATAAACACTATATTTATCCATTGTGTTCTTGATCTCACTGCCAAAAGCATAAATAAATGCATCTTAAGAAAAAACTATCCATCACTACCATGAATGGAAACCTGATATCATTTGTTATAAACAGGCCAGGTTTTATAGAAGTGGACCCTATACATGATTTGTGTGTGTGTGTGTGTGTGTGTGTGTGTGTGTGTGTGTGTGTGTAGTGCTGGGGATTGAGCCCAGGGACATTTTACCTCTGAGAAACACCCCCAGCCCTATTTTATTTTTCACTTTTAAACAGGGTCTCGCTAAGTTGCTGAGGCTGGCCTCCAACCTGCGATCTTCCTGGATCCTCCTGCGTCAGCCTCCAAAGTACTGGGATTTCTGGCATGGGCCACCACACCCAGCTTGCATTTCTGATCTTTAAGACAATATCCTCAGCTCCTTAAAACCACTCTCCTACTGACCTCTGCCCTTTCACTTCTCTCTCAAACTCTCCACTCTCCCGGGCCTTTCCTCTCCTGATTTCTGAATCCTTCTAATGCAATCTTAGTCCCCACTACCACCTCCCTTTTAAGTCTTCGCTTAAAGCTCTTTGCTTTCTCCAGTCCCTACTTTCCTCCCCACTTTTTTGTGGAGGGGCAGGATTTCTCCCCTCCCTCTCTTCTCCTTTCTCTCCATTTTATTCTTCTTCCTTCTGGCCTCTCCAGGCCCTTACTCTCCCTGGCCCACCTCTTCATTTCTTCCCAGCCTCCGATGGATTTCCTCCACTCCATCTCGCCCCTGCCCCTTGCACACTTTGCTGGCTCCCAGGACGTCTCACCCCCCTTATCATGATCATGATCATCATCTCTCCTCCTCCTCCTCCCCCCCCCCCCCCCCCCC
>PVJS01014714.1:24849-40171 GCA_004027185.1 Glis glis | reverse complement strand
TCTTTCTTTCTTTCTTTCTTTCTTTCTTTCTTTCTTTCTTTTTTGCAGAACTGGGGATGAACCCAGGAGCATTCTACCTCCAAGCTACACGCCCAGCCCTGCTTTTTTATTCTTTATTTTGAAACAGGGTCTCACTAAGTTGCGGAGGGCCTCACTAAGTAGCTGAGGCTGGCTGCGAACTCGGATCCTCCAGTCTCAGCCTCCCAAGTACTGGGATTACAAGCATGCGCCACCACGCCTGTCTTTGAATTTTTTTTAACACAGAAAAATAAACTCTGTTATGACAATCCATACCATATCAATTTGTGTCATATAAGCTGTTAGCTTTTAAAAAACCCAAAACACCTTTCTACATTGTTGCAAGATTCTCAGAAACTTCCGGAACCAAATGGCACCATGCTTGCTTTCAGTTTAATAGCAGACTAGGAAGTAGGGGTCAACCTTCCTGCTGAGGGCAACCAGAAAAGCTGTATATTAAACAACAGACCGAGACGTCTGAGGGCTAACCAGATAGATGAGTGGGTGGAGACTGGCCAGGCTGGGCTACGGACTGGACTGAAGCCGGAGGCCAGCCTGGTCTTGGAAACGCTTTTCCACTGGGAATGGAGGAAGCAACGGAGAGGCTGGCAGGTTGGACAGAGCTTTGTGAGGGTCTCGGGGACATGAAACTACCAGGAGGATTCTTTGGTGAAGCCCCTTGCTTTGGGTTGAGACATCAAAGGGCTGTGCCTTTGGACGAAGGATGAGCGGTCCTCACAGGGCTGCAGCTGAGCTTTGACTCATCTCTGTTCCTGCAATTGGATTAAGGTGATGCAGTGTTGCTAGTACCCTCGGGCTCTGGTAAGTCCTCTCTGGGAAAAGATCATCCCAGCGTCAGAGAATCTCTACAAACAATTTTGCAACTACAATGTCCAGGGCACAAAAAACCCAACAGAACAAATCCCAAAACAACTCACAAAAAACCAACACACACACACACACACACACACACACACCACAAAACCAAAAAATAAAAAGCAGACACATAATTAGACCAGACGACATGAATAAACATAAAAGAAAAACACAACAGCAACTCTGGATGTTGGAGTTATCAGATGCATATTTAAATTTTTTAAAATGCTTATAAGAAGATACATTACATGATGAAGATAAAAGTCAAGACTGAGAATTTTGGCTGAGAATTAAAGCTATCAGATGCAAATTGCTTACAAGGAGATAAACTACATAATGAAGATAAAAGACATGACTGAGAATTTTGGCTGAGAATTTAAACTTTTTTTAAAATAGGAATTCTAGAGCTGAATATTATAATACCAGAAACTAAGAATTCAAAGGATAGTTTTTACAACATGTTAGACATAGTTGTAGGAAGAACTAATGAATTAGAAGCTAGATTAGAAAAAATATCTCAATGAAACCTGGTAAGGTAAAAGGGTGGAGAATATAGAAGAGGCTCTAGAAAACAGAGAGGAGACCGTGAAAAGGTTTAAGTGAAGGGGCCAAACAATATATGAAGGGCTAATGGCCGAGGTCATTCCAAAACCAATCAGAGAGATCAATTTATATGTTTGATAAGCCCTAAGAAACTAAAGCAGTATAGGAACACACACCTATGACTGTCAGAGTAAATGTAAGAAGTGCATCTTTATCAGAGAAAAACCAAAAGCTGACGATCAAAGATAAGGAAAAGCTGGGCTTAGTGTACACGCCGGCAATCCCTGTACTTGGGAGGATCGCAGATTCACAGCCACAGCAAGTCATGAGACTCTCATCAACCTAGCAAGACTTGGTTCTAAAATAAAAAAAAAATAGGGTGTAGCTTGGAGGTAGAAGGCCCCTGGGTTCAATCCCCAGTACCACACACACACACATACAAAAAAAAAAAAAAAGATAAGGAGATCTTAAACTAATCAGAGAAAAACACAGATGACTTTAGTCAGATATTAGTTATACAGCTGATTTCTTATTGGAAACAATACAAGGCAGAAGATGGTGGAATTCTTTAGAGATTCTATGAGAGAGGAAAAACAAAAGCATTTTTCTTAATGCAGAACACATCTGACAGATGTAAGAGAATTTCCCCCACCAACGTTCAGTCCTCCAGCAGATACCAGCTGGATGTCCTACAGTTTAACTCAGTTCTGACACTAACAAGAGTTAGTGTAGACCCCACAGGTTAAGGGATCTGTCCCACAACACTGACCCCCCCCCCTTCAGATGTCAACTGCTGAGTCCTAGGTTGTGACTTGTTGGCTGTTAACTGAGAGGTTCCCATGATTCCCTTCTCAGGTTCAATTAATTTACTTGCCAGAGAGGCTCACAGAACTCAGGGTTAACACTTGACTTAAAACTGTGATTTATCACAAAGGATATTTTAAAGGACACATATGGGCAGCCAGATGAAGAGATGCACAGGGCATGGAACATGGAAGGGGCACATGGGAAGAGCACGCCCTCTCTGGGCGTGCTGTCCTCTAGATACCTCCACGTGCTCAGCAATCTGGAAGCTCTCTGAGCCCAGTCCTTTTGCATGTTCATGGAGGCCTCATTATGCAGGTGTGACTGGTTGTACCTCATCAGCCATGGTGGTCAACTCAGCCGTTAGCCCCTCTCATTTCCCTGGAGGTGGGGGATGGAGTGGGGCCGAAAGTTCCACCCCTCTAATTACATGATTGGCTCCCCTGGAAACCAGCCCCCATCCTGAAGTCATGTAGGAGCCCTGCCCCCACCACTCATCCATGAACATACAGAAAAACACTCATCACTCAAGAGATTTCAAGGGTTTGGGGAGTTATGTGTCAGGAAATGAAAACCAGAAATACATTTCTCATTACAAATCAAAATGTCACGAGGACTGGAAGAAAGAATGGACAGCCTATCATTCAATACTCAGAAAACAATTATTCAAAAGTGAAAGTGAAATAAATATATTTTCAGACAAATAAAATCTGAGAGAAGCAGGGTATGGTGGTGTGTTTCCTGTAGTCCCAGTTACTCAGGAGGCTGAGGCAGGGGGATCACTTGAACCCAGGAGTTTGTGACCAGCCTGGGCAACACAGATTCAATTTAAAAAAATTGTGTATGTGCGTGTGTGTGTGTGTGTGTGTGTGTGTGTGTGTGTGTACAGGAGTACTGGGGATTGAACCCAGGAGTGTTCTACTTCTGAGCTACATCCCTAGTCCTTTTTATTTTTATTTATTTATTTATTTATTTTGGTACTGGGGATTGAACTCAGGTGCATTCTACCTCCGAGATATACCCACAGCCCTATTTTTATTTTTATTTTGAAACATAGTCTTGCTAGATTGATGAGAGTCAGACTGCTTGCTGAGACTGTCCTCGAACCTGCGATCCTTCTGTCTCAGCCTCCCAAGTACTGGGATTACAAGTGTGTGCCACCACACCCGGCTTTATTTTTTATTTTGAAACAAGAGTCTCACTAAATTTCCCAGGCTGGCCTCAAACCTGTGATCCTCCTGTCTCAGCCTCCCAAGTACTGGGATTACAGGCAGGTGCCTCTGTACCTGGCTTCAACTAAAAATTTTTTTAAATCTGAGAGAATTAATTTTCAGCAGACCCACATTAAAGGATAATTTTTAGGCAGAAATAATCCCAAATGGAAGGTCAAAGATGCAGGAAGGAAAGAAGAACAATGAAAATGGCTAACATGTAGATAAATATCAGATAATATTGGCTGCATATATAATAATGTTGGTTTTGGGGGGAGTTAAAGTTCTGAGGTCCTTGGATGTATTTTGGGGAAAGAGAGCGAGAGAATCCCATTAATATCAGAAGTTATTACAGGTGCATCCCAAATTAATAGAAGGGGATTATTGAATAAAAAATTCCAACAAAAGGCAAAAAAAAGAAGAGAAAAAGAAATATAGGTAAGTAGGACATTTAGAAAGTGTTATTAAGATGATAGGTTTAAGTCCAAATATAAAAGTAATTTCATTATATGTAAACTGACTAAAATTTCCCATGAAAAAGCAAAGGTTTTCAGATTTTCACACTTATTTTGGGTAAGAACCAAAATCCTGAAAATAAAGAGATAAAGAAAGATAAAAGATGGGCAAAGATCTAACATACACTACTAACACGAGCAAATAGCTCAAATAACTATATTTAAATCAGGCTAAATAGATTTTACAGAAAAAGCATTACTAGGTATAAAGAAAGACACTTCATAATGATATAAAGTTTAATTCACCATAAAGACATAATAATACTACTTTGTATGCACTTGATGCCTTCAAAATACAAGAGCAAAAATCAATAGAACCATATTATTGCATTTCTGAGTCCTTCTTGGACTTCCTGGTCACAGAGCTGGTCATTTCAGGGTCAGGACCCTGTCTCTCAGAGCTATTCTATCTGGTTGACTTGAGGAATCATATGTAGGTAGGAAGCCATTTTGGCAAACTCACTCCACTGAATGTAAAGTATCTGTGTTGCAGACACTGTCAGTGCCTTGCCCTGTTTTCTGGCACTCATCAGTTCCCTAAACAGCTACCTGGTGTCTTCCATTTGCAAGTACCTGAGATTCTGAGGTTCTATAGGGCTTTTTCTGGCTGCAGAGCCTGATCCTGCATGTGGACTTGCCAGAGCCCACAGGGAGTTCACGCTCCCAGGAGCAATCTTCAAAAAACTGACTGATGGGAGTCAGCACAGAAATACCCCCAACTCCCTTGCTCTTCAAGGAAATACTCAGCAGTGTTTTCTACAGTCTCCCAGGGACCTCCAGCCAGACTGATCTCAGTAGAGACTGGCTTGATAAAATACCCTTTATTGACTGTTTTCCCTTCCTGTGGGATCTTCCCAGTGGCAATCTTGGAGGTTATTTTCCAGATCAACTACATTCAGATCCTTTTCTTAGGGGAACTCAAGACAGCATCTCTTTGTTCTAGTGATAGGACATCACCAGTCCCTGCAGTGCTGCCTGTCTCCAAGATGGTCTCCATTGTCTCACCCCTTCCCCTTGACCCTGTGCTCATTCCCGATCTCACGCGTGTGTTCCACGGGGACTACCCCTACTTCTAGAATCTCCCTCCCGTTGCCTCTCCATGGGCCGCCCAGGAACCCTCCAGTTAAGCGGAACACATCATCCCACACCTGCCACTCTGCTGGATTTCCAGTGGCTTCCTGTTGCCTGTAGTAGGAAATCGCAACACTCAGCTTGACGGGCCAGGTCCCCCGAGGTCTCGCTTCAGTTCACCCTCCAGGCGCTCGCCACTTTCCACTGCTCTTTCCACAGCCCATGCTCAGCCACCTTCACCCTGGGCCCCAGACTCATCCCGCCATTGCCTCTCGCACCCTCTCCCACTCCCAAGGGCCACAAGTCCATGAGTCCTTCGCAAGGCTCAGCGCCAATGACACCTCTGTGAATCCTCCCTGACTCACGTGTTCTGTCTCTTCTTTAATACCCCAGATCTGGTGACTGCTGGTGAACAGATGCCACGGAAACCCTTAAGAACCACAACTCCTGCGTCCCCATATTAGAACGCCTATAGGACAAACTTCACTGTGTAGCCTTGTGCGGGCCCCTTACCTGCCCTGGCTCTTAGTCTCTACGACTGCACCCTAAGCACTTTGGACTAGGATCAGTTTCTCCAAGGAGGGCAGGAGCAATTCACCATGCCAACTGCCTCACACATGCTGGGGTATTTAGTATCTCTGGCTCCTGGCGCCCAATGCCAGCGCTTCCCTCATCACCATTAATTAAAGACTCCAACAGATTTCAAAACACTCTAGTGACCATCTCCACCAGACTGGGTGAGTCCTTAAGATCTCCTGGCTTAGGAACTCTTGGAATCCTCTAGTTGATATGGGGGGACCGCTGGTGGCCCAGAAACGTGCAGAGGCCTGGGCAGTGGGCCAATAACAGGAGGAAAAATGGAACCAAACTGGAGATGGTGCCCGAGCCATGCCCCAGCATCCGAGGACAGAACTAGTATCCAGCTTCCCAGCCTTCAGAGGGACTCAAACTTCCAGGTGGATCTTGCAAGCCTTCCTGTCGGAGGCACTGCAGTCTTCCCTGGTGGACAGACTCCAGAATTGCTGTGATATGCAGTGTGAGGACTGAGCCACGGGCTGGGTCTCTGCAGGTGGGGGTGCCTGGGGCTGGTCCAGGGCCGTGGGTATCAGAGCCGGGTTATCAGCAAAAAGTCTGCTTTTCTATGCAGACCATTATAGGAGGTTGGCGGGCTGGATGGGGATGGTTGTGACTTGGGGAGCAGGAGAGGGCTCCAGGCTGACAACCAGGCGTGCCAGCGGTGGCTACGGGCAGCAGAACAGTTGTGAACTGTGGTTCCCACCTGGTGAGAACACACCTGGCGGTCTAGACTGCACGGCGGAGGAGGGGTAGGGCATTCTTGTGTCAATGAGAATGATGAAAGATAGCAAGAAGCAGATAAGACAACTGTGGAGCAGCCTGTCCTCAGAGAGGGGCTCTGGCTGGGGCTCTGCGGAAGCCCGAGTTGCCCAATGGTAAGAGCTCCGGGGGAATTTGTAGGAGGTTCTGGGAATCGCTCCGTTCATTAATTCATCGAGTCATCCCTTTGACAACGTGTCTGAGTTTGGAACGAGACCACCCCAATCTTGTACGTGTTCTGGGACCACAACTCCTCTGGTGTGCTGTGTCAGAGCTCTGGTGACTGGTAAAGGAGGGACTTGGACGGGGAGGAATTTGTCAGTGTTTATACAGCTGGGTCCAGCGGGGGCTGCTGTGAATCGAGACAACTGGCTTCAGGCAGATGACGGGGGATGGAGCAGGGGGAGACGGGGGAGGGCTAAAAAGTAACGAGGCAGGTACTTCACCTGGTCTAATGCACACAGCCATCTACTGAGCCAGAGGCTATGGTTCCCCCACTTTGCAGATGAACACACAGAGGCCAGTTCTTGAGTTCAGAAGAGCATTTATTTAGGCTCGACTGGCCTGGCATCCTCCAGCTGCGCTGCTGGGATGTCTGTGATCTCTGGGTCTCAGATGGTGGCTGCTGGCGTGGGAAAAGCCCCTGTGCCCACTGTGGTCCTTCTGACAGCAATGTCTGTCCCCGTGGAGCACCATACTGGTTTTCCAGAAGTCTGGTTATATGGTTGGTCTCCCGGAATCTGCTCAAACTGATCAAACTGAGTTTTTTGAACTTTCCACACCGAGGACCAAGTCTGAGTGGCTCCACCAAACGCCAAAGGATGTTGCTAGCTCACATGTTTGGAGCACATGTTACAAGCCTGCCTCGCTCTCAGCAGTTCAGATACACTAACTCATTCCATTCACACCAGCCTGGGAGAGAGGTACCATTGTTAGCATCATTTTAGAGATGGAGAAACAGGAATGCGGAGAGGCTGAGTAACTTGCAAACCAGGATTCAGATCCACGCCTGTGGTCGGCAGGGGCTCCGGGGACTCCCGGAGCCTGGTCAGGGGCTGCTTGAAGCAGATAGCTCTCCTGGAGTTAAGGAGCTGGATTTGGGGTCCCAGCACCTGCAGTCAATTTCTAGCCACACCACCGATTTGCTGTGTGACCTGAAACCTATCGCGCACTCTCTCTGGATGCCGATGCTCCCCTGGCTGAATGAACAGGCGGAACTGGGTGATCCCTAGCTTGGTTACAGCACTGACATTTCAAGAGGCTTCATCAGGCTAAAATAAGCAGTAAGAGCCATGCTGCGGTTGGGAAAGGGCAGCCTGGGACATGTGTGCGGGGAAGCCGGAGGCTCTCCGTGGTGAGGGGGTGTGGAGGGCTAATTGCGAGTACATGAGCTCAGCTGGGGGCCACTTTCTCCCTCGGTGCCTGCAGCTGGCTGTGACTCACTGACAGGTCACCGGCCACAGCAGGGCTGTGGCGACAGGGCAGACCTGAGCATGGACAGAGGTCAAGTGTGACCCCAGGGGGCCTGTGTGCGCTTCCCTATCTGGTCTGGATGCTCCTGCCCCCCATCAGGAAGGCACCATCTCCCTGAACAGGGAGCCCATTTCTATGACAGCTCTGCTAGCCCTCGTACACGATGCCGCTCCCCTCATACTCGCTGAGCACCTAGCGGGGGGCGGGGACTGGGCTGGGGCAGGTGAGACGCGGACCTGCTCGCAGGAAGTTCACCGGGAGCGAGGGCTGCTGGACTTGGTGCACCTGCAGTGGGGCAGAGCCAGGGCACCTGCCATGTGGCCAGAGCAGGGCAGCGAGGTGCCTACCCCTAGGCTCTGCAGGACAGTCATGGCCAACTCAAGCCAGGTGTCAACCCCTCCCTCGACCCCAAGGAAGCTGCAGAGGGGCATTAGCCTAAAGACAGACTTGTGCCAGGGGGTCACCCCTGGGAAAGTGGCCCAAAGGAAGTTTCGGAATGTGAGCTCCTTGGGAAGGCAGGGAAGGTGTGGGAGGGAGGGAGTCGGGGCCAAGCGCCTTCCAAGCTGCCTCTCCGCCTGCCCTGGACGCCATCCTGAATGACACGCCTGGCCGGCGTTGCTGGAGTGATTCAAAGCTGCTTTCCTGCGTCTGTGCGTGTGCGGTGTGTGTGTCTCCCAGCGAGCCCTGTAGACAGGGCCCGGGGCCTGTTGTCTACCTGACTTCTGGTGTACTGCCAGACTCTCAGACTCAGTTCTGAGCAAGGTTTAACGACCTGTCTGCAACCTCCTGCTCAGCACACGTAGTCATGGGTCATCTTTCACTCCTTCATCAACAGCAGCCCTGAGAGGCATTTTGGTCCTGCTGAAACTCCTTCCTGAGAAGCTCGATCTCCTGGGGCCACCCAGTCCACACTGAGACCATGCGACTTTTAAAACTTCCTGCTGTTGATGGTTCAAGTCCTTCTCCCTCTGTTCGCCTTCTGCTGGGGTCCTTCTGCCCCTGGAGACCATCTAAGCCTCCTTCACATGGCAGCCTGTGGACCTCTTCCCCCTCCCTCTCTTCATTCTTTCTCTTTTTAGACATTCATTCGGCTCCTATTACATTCCAGGAACCAGGAAAACAATTGGTAGCACACAGTCAAGGAAGGGAGGCGCCTTGATCACACAGTCCCAGGTAACTGTACCGCCAGCTCTGGTAAGAGCCACCCCAAGACAGGACACCTGTCAGGCAGAGCATATAAAAGTAGACACAATCCACAGAGCAGTCTGTGTTTTTTGGCTCTAAAATCCCTAAGGCAGTTCCTCATATGATGGGGGTTTCTGGAGCTTTCCCCGCCTGTCACCCTCTTTGTCATTGTCCTCTTGAGAGGGAGATCTCCAGGTCTGGACCCAATGCTCCAGACTTCCATACCCAGGGGCCGGCTCAGGGCCCAAGGGGCCACCTCTTCTCTGGCAAGCAGCGTCCTCCCCTCCTTGCACTGAGTCTTCAGGTTCGTGGCTCTCCAGGAATGTTCACACACACAGATTTTTACTTCCGCTTCCCCTAACTCTGTCTGAACCGTTGAGTGCTGTCTTGAGTCCTTGCACAGCCCGTGTGCGCTCTTCTTTCTAAAATGGCCTGCTCACGCCAGCCAGCGAGGTGTGGCTTATCTTGTCTGCACATCCTGAGGAAGGTGTCACAGGCGAGGTCTTGGGGCACTGGGGAGGAGGTCAGGGGCCCTGAGTAGCTGGGAGGAACTATGGGGCGGTCTCTGCCCTGGGCTCCAGAAACAGGTGCCTGTGCTATGGTCGCTGTTCTGTGACCTCATACTACAGACGGAGGAGTGGGGGCAGCTCCGGGTGTGTGTGTGTCTGCGTGGTGTGCACATGCCGGCTGTATGTGAGCAGCGGTGAGGGAGTCTGTGTGAGCTGTCTTGCCAGGCCCTGCTGTCAGCAGGCACCTACCTTTTGGCCATCAGTAACCCTGTCACTCAGGAGTGGCTAGTCACCAGAGCCCTAGCTGAGGCCTCACCCACCTCCCTGCCCAACAGCCATGCCAGGTGGCCCCATTGGCCCTCCTGCCTGCCTGCAGCGTGCCCACTCACCACTCAGCCCTCCAGGGACCTGGTCAGATAGCTACAGGACCCACTGCCAGTCTCCTACCACCTCCTCCAGCTCTATTCTCCCCCCCCCCCCGCTACCCGGTACTGGGGATTGAACCCAGGGGCATTCTCCCTCCAGGCTACATCCCCATCCCTATTTTTTTTTATTCTTTATTTTGAAACAGGGTCTCACTAAGTTGCAGAGGGCTCCACTAAGTAGCTGAGGCTGGCTGTGAACCCAGATCCTCTGGTCTCAGCCTCCCAAGTACTGGGATTACAAGCCTGCGCCACCACGCCCGGCCAGCCCTATCCTTTTAAAGGGACACCTGCTGCCACCTCTCTGCTTATAACCCTTCGGTGAGACTGTCTCCCATGAAGGAGATCAAGACTCTTTGAAATGGCCGAGGCCGACCTTTGTGCCCGGCCCCAGCAGGTCCTAGCCTCAGCTTACCTCACGCCCCTCCAACCCAGCTGGACCCCGGACACAGGCTGCGCCATCTGCCTGGGACTCTGGCCCCTCCAACTCATGCTGCCAGTCTCCCCCTCCTCAGGCCCAGGGGAGACATCTTCAGGCCCCTCCCCTGTACAGTCGTGTTTTCAGAGGTTAATCCTCAGCAATCTTAGATGTAGGAAACAACGACCCGCACGTGCTGCACGTGCTCACGTTCTTGAATATCATGTACTACGTGACAGGCAGGGTTCTGAGGAGGGCTGGGGGTGTCCACGGGCACCCCATCTCTGTGTTAGACATAGAACAGATGCTCTCAGGAGACAGTTCTCACTGCCCTGCCCTTTAACCTTTGCCGCTACCTGTTCTTGTCTGTTTAAAAATACTGCACATTTCTGGAGTCCTCTTGAGCTTGAAGCGTGCCTGGCTTCTTGCTGCCAGGTTTCCACTCCCATGTCATCTCCTCCCAGAGACATTTTTTGACCACTCCATAGAAATCAGCTTGCCGGCTCCTTCCTGCTCCATCCAATCCTGGCCTTGCCACAACCCCGGCCGTGCTGGGTTCACTGGTGGATGATCACCAAGATAGCGGAGCCCAGTGTCCAGAGCCGTGGCACCCAGCGGCCATCTAGGAGTGTCCAGGGCCATGGCTGAGAAGTCTCTAGGGGCTCCCTGGGGACAAACACCAGAGTATGAGTGTGTGTGTGTGTGTGTGTGTGTGTGTGTGTGTGTGAGAGAGAGAGAGAGAGAGAGAGAGAGAGAGATTGGGATAGGGGACTTTGGGGCACCTCTCCCCCTTCCTCATCCTGTATCCCAGGGAGGTGAGGACCAGAGGCCCTGCAGCTCTCCCGCCATGTTCCCGAGGGAGGTCAGGAGCAATGGCGTCCCCAGGATGCTGCTAGGGAATGTGGGAGGGGTGGTGACCCTGGTCACCCCAGGCATCTGGCATCAGAGGTTGAACACAGGCCTTGCTTGGCACCCCTGAGAGACAGCCCATATGCTGGAAAGGGGTGTCTAGGGCGCTTCTGCCATCCCCCCATGGAAGGAGCAGCCGCTGCCCTCAGCTGGGGCCCAGGCCCAGGCCACCTCCTGTACTTGTCCTTTCCCTCCCTCTCCTGGCCTTCCTGTCCCATGGTCTGCCCGCCTCACCCCCCCTGCACTCTTTGTTGGCACCAAATTCCTGCACTTCCAGATTGAGTGCGTGTGTGCATGTGTGCATGTGCATGCGCATGTGTGTGAGTGTGTGCGTGCGTGTGCAGGGTTCCCTGCATCTCATCTGTCTTAGCTCCCCCTCACTGCCCGACTCAGGCTTCCTGGTGTCAGTCCCCAGCCCTGCCAACCCTCCCCACCCCACCACTCTGCCCTTGTCCTGGCATGCGAGAGGAAGCTCAGAGAAGAGCACCAGCGCCCCCCAGCCTGCTGTCCCCCTACACTGTGGAGGCACTCAGCCTCCAAGGCCCTTCTCTACCCTCCTGTGGGGCCTCAGCTCCAGACAAGTCTCCTCCACTTCTGGCCTCAGTGGGTGCACAGGGCAGCTGCTTTGCACCCAGTGTTGAAAGGACTCCCCACCAGCTCAACCCCCCAGGCCCGGGCAGCCCACAGTCACCAGCCTGTCCTCAGAGCTGTCTGCACCCTGGTTCTGGGGCTCCTGGCCCTGTCATAGACCCAGAATGCTTGAGCAGGAAAGGATTTCTGGGGTCAGAAGTTGTGAAACGGGCTCTGCTGTGCGCTGATCCGCGCACACAAGTGTGTGAGCATGTGGGTGTCATGGACTAAATACTGGGGCTCTGGGTCCCCACTTCCACTTTGACCATAGAAGTCCAAACTTTTCTTCCGTTGCCCCAGAGAATACAGGTGCCACATACATTACCATTTAAATAAGAGGATTCCTTATTTTACAAAGGAAAGGTTTGGAAACTCATTTTACATGTAGGGAAACTGAGGCCCAGAGCAGCAATGGCTTCTCAAGGTCGCAGTGGTGTCAGGGACAGAGCTGGTGCGGTACCAGGCTGCTTGGCTTGGAGGCTGATGTTTGTGCCAAGTCCAGGCAGAAATGTCCCTCTCAGGAGGTAACAGGTGGGGGCTGAGTGCCAGGAAGGCACTGGCCAGAGAAGTGGGGTAAGGTCACAGTCTCCCCACTCCCGAGGGCCCCTGGGATGCTCCCGGGAGGGGATGGTTGCACTGGGAAGGTCACTCAGCTCCTATGGAGGCTTGAGGTTTTGGAGGGGGAAGGGGCAGCGTGAGGAAGAGTGGGGGGTTCCTCACACCCCCACTGGAAGCAGCCCCCCCAGCACCTGGGGGAGGAGGCAGAGGCTGTGTCCAGGCACGGAAGGTTCTGGGTGGGCCCTAGGCAATGACTGCCAGAGCAGGAAGGCTATGGAGGAAGGTGTCGAAATTTCTGCCTCAAGGGTCTTGTGTTCCCCCGAGCTGTCACCAGCAGAAATGACCAAGTAGGGTGTTTTGTGGGATTTACTGCATCTCCTCCACTAACAGTGGCAGGGCACCCAGGTAATACTATTGAATGAAGGGACTGTGTCCTTCCTCCCCACCCCCACCCCATCACCATTCTCTTCCCTCCCCCACCCTGTCCTTTAGAGACTACAAGGACTGAGTTATTCTTAGTAGGTTTCATTCATCAAAGTGTGACAAACGGTGTCCTGGGAGGAATGCCTGAGCACCACCCGGAGCTGCAGGGGCGGGTGCAAAGGTCCCTTCTGACGGGAGAAGCCATCGCCTTCAGAGAGCCCCAGTCTATGGAGACACAGCCCAGTCCTCAGGGAGCCCCAGTCCAAGGGGAGACACAGCCCTGTCCTCAGGGAGCTTCAGTCTGAGGAGACGCGGTCCATCCTCGGGGAGCCCCAGTCTAAGTGGGGGAGACACGGCCCAGTCCTCAGGGAGCCCCAGTCCAAGGGGAGACACAGCCCTGTCCTCAGGGAGCTTCAGTCTGAGGAGACGCGGTCCGTCCTCGGGGAGCCCCAGTCTAAGTGGGGGAGACACGGCCGGTCCTCAGGGAGCTTCAGTCTGAGGAGACATGGTCCGTCCTTGGGGAGCCCCAGTCTAAGTGGGGGAGACACCGCCGGTCCTCAGGGAGCCCCAGTCCAAGGGGAGACACAGCACTGTCCTCGGGGAGCCCCAGTCCAAGGGGAGATCCAGCCCTGTCGTCAGGGAGCTGCAGTTTGAGGAGACACGACCCGTCCTCAGGGAGCCCCAGTCTAAGTGGGGGAGACACGGTCTGTCCTTGGGGAGCCCCAGTGTAATTGGGGGAGACACGGCCCGTCCTCAGGGAGCCCCAGTCTAAGTGGGGAGACAAAGCCCTGTCCTCGGGGAGCCCAAGTCTAAGTGGGGAAGACACAGTCCCTCTCCTTGGGGAGCCTCAAGCTAAAGGGGGACACACAGTCCAGGCCCCAGGAGAGATCACTGTGGTGGAGGATACTCCTCCACATCCTCCCTTCCCTGCCTGGCTGAGTCCCAGTCTAAGGGAGCGATCCAATTTCTTGCCCTCAAGAAATGCTAGTCTCATGGCAGAAAGGGGGCCGCCATCCCCGCTGGAGAAGACGTGGTGGTTTGGACTTAAGGCACAGATTGTTCCTCAGGATGGAAAATGGGGACACTAGAGTGGCATTCGGAAGCACGTGCCTCCCGCTGCCAACACCCATGGGCTGCCGAAGATGGTAGAGAAGAGGGGCTCCCGGGGACGGGAACACTGGCGGAGCAACCTGTAGACTACAGAGGGTGACAGATAAGAGGTGCCAGGCCTGAGGCGGAAGCGTGTGCCCGAGGGCTGTGGAGGTCAGGCTGCCCTGGCCTCAGGGAGGCCGCCAAGGGCCCACACCACCCTAGGTGCTCGCATTTCTTATAAACCCGCACATTCCTTGCTGGGGCCGTGTGTGCGCCTGGGACACCAGGAAGAATTCAGATGGAGAGGCCTGCTGGATGAAGGGGCTGTGGGCCTCTAGGCCTGGGTGTTGTCTTCCAGGCCTTCTCCCACCCTTTCTGGGAGGGAGACCAGAGCCCCCCACTCCTCGCCAGCTCCCTTGAGACCCGGTGTCACCTTTCTTTGCAGGAAGGTGATTTCCCTCCTTGGAAGGAGCCTGTGCTAGCGCTGATCTGGAAGTTCTGACCGAGTGGCCTTCCCTGACAGCCTCCGGGCCTCAGGAGCAAATGGGAACACACTGCCCTGTGGTCCCTGCCCACCCTCCCGGGACAGTTAGCTTCCCCACAGGCCCCGTCCCTGTCCCGAGTCCCTCTTCTGTCCCCAGGTGGGGCCTGGAGCTCTCCCTGGGGACCGACGGGCAGTCCTGGAGGGCGGCAGCGGGTGGCGGCCCGATGGAGCTGGGCGAGGTGAGGGGGGCCGGGAACGGGTTCGGGACCGGGGAGGGGCGGCCTAATTGCGGCGCGTTGGCCCGGTGCCGCCGAGCGCGGGCTGCCGGTGGCGGCGGGTAATTAGAGCGCATTAGCCATGCCCCTGCAATCCTGTAATTTCTTTCTCGGCGCGCTCCGGGTGTGTTGTAGGAGGTGAAGCGATGCCGGCTCCGCTGAGTCAGACTCGGAAGGCTGGGTGGGGACGCAGGGGGCGGCAGAAGCCGCGGAGAAGGGACTCCGGGGCCGCGGAGGCGCCGACTCCTCCCCCAGCGCGGAGTCACCTGTCGGCGGGCGGGGAGCCGGGCGGGCAGGGGGAGCGGGCCTCCTCCCGCCTCCAGGGGGCGCCCCACCGGCCCGCGGGTCCTCGGGACTGGTCGCCAGTCCCAGCGCAGCCCGTGTCCCGCCCCAGTGCGCCCGTGGACTGAAAGACAGTCATGCAAATTGCAATGGGTATGACAGAGACTTCCCAAATCCCAAATGCCCCTGGGAATTAGAGATGGGTGACAGACCTAGGACTCTTTTTCTTTGTAGGATCCTTCCTTCCTTCCTTCCTTCCTTCCTTCCTTCCTTCCTTCCTTCCTTCCTT
>PVJS01014714.1:0-15414 GCA_004027185.1 Glis glis | reverse complement strand
CCAACATGAACATCTCCTGGGGAAGGAAGTGTCCCCTGTCTGCTCCCGGAAGGCACCCTTACTCTCCAGGTGAGAGGCGGGCTGTGGGGAGAGGACCGTGCAGGGAAATCAGAGCCAGAGAGAGTTGTTTGAATCCCGATGTCACCAGCTGAGCGCCGGTGGGAGAGTCACTCCCCGTCTCTGCGGAGTCATCCAGCCAGCCTCACTTTCCCCATCCGCCAGGTGGATTGCTGTGCAGGCGCTGCCAAGTCTATCAGGACCGGCGGGCTTCTGGTCGATCTCGAACCACAGAGAGCTCCGGGTAGGCCTCAGGGCCGGCACAGCCTTTGGGCTTCCGCCCTTTGGGGCAGACAATGGACAATCCTGGCACAGCCGGCTCCTCAGAGTCCGTGCGGAAGATGCTGAGTGGTGAGACGTGCTCAAAAAAGTAAAACACCCTGGACAAGTTCCCGGGCGGCATTCGTAATGATTAACCCAGGCTGGGCCCAACTTGGCCAAGCCCCAGAGGGCGCACTGAGGTCTGAGCTGGGCTCCGGGGCAGGGCTGAGGTCCAAGGTGAGGACAGCCAAGCCCCCCAATGCCCGCGGGCTTGGGGAGGCCACTGTCTACTGGCTCCCACGTGCACCATGGCATCCTCCACGGGCAGGAGGGGGCAGCTGGGACATGGTAGGAGCTGAGGCCTGTGAGGCCCACAGGCTTCCCTGGAGTCTGGGGTCCGTAGTACATTGATATCCATGCAGCTGCAGCCACCCAAGGATTCCCTCCACCCTCTCCCTGCAGTGGCGCCCTGGCCGTGAACTCTCGGGGTATAAACAGGGCCAGCCGCGGGCTGACGGCTGTGTACTCTGACCTCCACAATGTAAACTCCCAGGATATATTTATGTTGTCCGGGACTGGCCTGGGTCTCCTGCCCAGCTCAGAAGCACGTCACATGTCACACGTGCGAGGCAGCTGGGTCCCTCCATGTGCTGGTGGGGAGCAAAGGAAGAAGGGGGGTGTGGGGGACAGGGACCAGAGACAGCTAGAGCTGGTGGCGAGGTAGGAGGCAGAGCTGTAGGATGGCAAAGAACAGAGGAGAGCAAGCGGCCGGCTGAGCGCTCCGTCACTTCCTATTCCTAGAACTGCAGGCCGGTGTCCGGCGAGACCTCTGGCCTGGCCAGTGTCCTGGGTCACTCTGTGGCCTTCCAGGGCCAGTCTTGGCCCCAAACTGCAGGGTCACAGGACCTAGGGCCCTGCCCAACCCACAAGTGTCTGACACTTGGCCCTCCGGGCCTTTCTTTGATTTACCTTTTTATTACCCTCCACTGGGCACCACGCCAGGCCTCTCGCACACATCTTCTCATTGAAGCCTCATGCCTTCCTGGGAGGCAGGAGCTGCTGTTTCCTCATGACCCAGAGGGTCAGAAGAAACAGCCCAAGGTGACAGGGGCTGGAAGTGTCCAGGCTGGGGTTTGAACCTGTATCTGTGGATGAAGCAACTCTGCTCTAGAGAGCCAAGAGGTGCTAGAGTCAGTCTCAGAACCCAGGGCTTTGGAGTCCTGGTCAACTTTCTTACCACTGTGCCAGAAACGGGGTGGCGAGAGACACAGCCCCCCCTCAGGGATCCCCAGTTTTAGGGGGACATGGACCCGTCCTCAGGGAGCCCCAGTTTAATGGGAGATATGGTCCTATCTTTGGGGAGCCCCTGTCTGACAGAGCCATAGCCCTGTCCTTGGGGAGCCCCAGTTTGAGGGGAGACACGTCCCTGTCCTCAGGGAGCCCCAGTCTGAGGGAGACACAGACCAGAAGGAAAGGCTGCCTGGCCACAGCCCTGGGGAGGCAGGTGGAGCCAGAGGGCTTCACAGTGCTGAGGGGCGCTGGCGGTCCCTTCAAGGAAGGAGGAGCTGGGCAAGCGGTGGGCAGCTCTTGGTGGCCCTGGAGACTGGAGCTGCGTCCCTACACTGTCCTGATTAGGAAACAAGCTGCCTCGGCTCCTCCCAGTGACCCCCTCTCCTGACTGCCATCCTGGCCCTGCCCACCCTGCCTGAGAGGGGCGGGAGGACCGTAGCCGTGTGACAGGCATGCCACCGGGAATGACAACCAGGGACGGCTATTTTAGTCTGGGAAGCCTCCTGCTCCCCCTGCCCATCCCAAAATAACCCGGCTCCTGCAGGGAACTGTGTTGTCGTGAGTTCTGGGTGCCTGACTCCCTCCTCAGGCGTGCCCTGCTCAGGTTCGCTCTCTGTTATCAGGGTTACTGAGCCAGAGAGGGTCTCTCTCTCTCTCGCTCTCTCTCTTTTTTGCAGTACTGGGGATTGAACCAGGGGCATTTTACCCCCAAGCTAAACCCCCAGCCCTATTTTTTATTCTTTATTTTGAAACAGGGTCTCACTAAGTTGCGGAGGGCCTCACTAAATAGCTGAGGCTGGCTGCGAACCCAGATCCTCCAGTCTCAGCCTCCCAAGTACTGGAATTACAAGCGCCACCACACTCGGCTAGAGCTGGTCTCTTCCCTCAGACCCGGGTTCCCTTGGGACAGAGGCTTTGTCTCCTATGGGACTAGGAGATCCTGGAGTGATAGGGCTGTGTCACTCCACTAGGATGGGGGGCTCCTCAGAACATTCCGGTGCCTGGAGCCCACTTCCCTGTGAAATTTGGGGGGGGGCAGGGTGCCAGGTGGCCTTTCCCTCTTCCAGGTCACCTCACAAAGGGTGCCCTCGTGGTGGAGAAACCAGATCTCTGTCCCCCGTGGCCACAAGTGCACCTGGCTGGTGGGCTCACGCGGGGTCTGGCTGTGCCTGGCAGAGCCAGGCTGCCCTGCTGCCGGCCACATGGCCCCTGACGGGAGGGTTCATATGTCCCAGTGCCAGCCAGCCACCTGCTGCCTCCTGCCTCCCAAAATAGGAAGGGCTGGCCTTCTCCCGTTACCTCCGCCACTGTCCTTGTCCCCACACAGCCCCTCCTCTCCTAGGTGGGGGTGTTGAGGGATCAGCCTTTCGCCCCCACTGTCCTCACAGCTGGCATCTGGAGGCGACCAAAGAGAATTGCTTTGTTCCTGGGTTAGATGCAAAATGGGGTGTCCCTTGTAAGGAATGGATGTCCTTGTCCTGTTAAGAGGGGTCCTGTTCCCCAATGCCTTCCCCTCTCCTCAGGATCCAACCCTGCCAAGGAGTAGGGGCTGGAGGGTGCTGTGATCCAGGTAATATCATTAACCACTGCTTATTGAGGGTGGAGAAACTGAGGTTCCAAGTTTGAGAAGATACCCCTCCACACACACACACAGTTTCTTCTCCATTCATTTCACCAACAGTGGCCTTTTTAAAAATTTTCTTTTGGTACTGGGGGTTAAACGCAGGGGCATTCTGCCTCCACGCTACACCCCCAGTCCTTTTATTTATTATTTTTAAAATTATGGAGCAGACTCTCCCTACATTGCTGAAGGTCTCACTAAGATGCTGAGGCTGGCCTCAAACCTGCGATTCTCCTGTCTCAGCCTTCCAAGTACTGTGATTATGAGTGTGTGCCACATGCCCGGCTTTATTTTTTATTTCGAAATAGGGTCTCACTAAATTGCTGAGGCTGGCCTTGAACCTGCGATCCTCCTGTCTCAGCCTCCCAAGTACTGGGATTACAAGTGTGCGCCACCACGCCCGGCTTCAAGTGTTTTAAAGTGTTATGGGTGTTGTGACCTGTCACCCCTGATTACTTCAGAATGAATCTCTAAAAACCCAACTCAATTTTCCACATAAACCAGCATGCCATGGCTCTCGGGTGCTGGCCTTCCTGCCAGGGTGCGGGCTGGCCCTCGGGCCTGGGAGCCCCTGCCTCACAGGGTCCCCTCGCTGCCCCAGGACCACAGACCAAACAGCCCAAACAGGAGCCAGGGGAAGGTCAGCTTATCGGGTCTCCCTTACTCCCTCACCCGGGGACTGCTGTTCAGCCACTATCAGTGTCTGGGGCGCGGGAAGGCCGCTCCAGGTCACTCACACAACCAGAGGAATGCTCTTCAGCGGAATTCCGGGAGAGGCTGGGCCACAAGTAACAAATAGGGGCCTGCTGCTAGTGGCCGCTCAGGTCAGGGGCTCTCTAAGCCCCCTTCCTGCCCCATGCCTGTTCTGTCCTCCCTCCTCCCTCCTCTGTCCTCCCTCCTTGGGACGGACCCGGCCTAAGGCGAGAGATTGCCCAGGTGACCTCTGGGTCTTTGTCCCGGGATGGGGATTCAGGTGTTCAAGGCCGAGTCGGACCAAGCCTGAAGCGCAGGGGCTGCGTCTCCCTGCTCAGATGAGGGGCCATGAGAGGACTACAGCACGTCTGACAGGGTTCTGTCTGGTCAGGACCAGGATGAGGTGATATTCAGACCCTTGCAGGCTGATTTCCACCACACAAGCTAATGCCCGGGGCCTCTCTCAGCTCCTGGAGATTTTTTGTGGGAGAGTAGAGTCCCGGGTCCGGCACATCTGGGTGCTTGGCCTTGGCAGCCATTTGACTACACATAGAATGTTCTCCCACCATGATATCGATGAATGTGCCATGATGCACCCCCATTTCACAGACAAGGAAATCGAGACTCGGAAACTTGAGAGGATCCCCCAAACCCCACAGCTACCCAATGACACAGACCCACTTCTGTTTGCGGCCAAATTTTCTTTCTCTTCAGACTGGAGTTGGGGAAGAGGTTGCCCCTGTGTGCGCCTGGGGACAGAGCCCTCAACTTGTACAAGACCTAGGAGTGACAGTCCACTGGGGAGCACAAAGATGGGCCGCGAGGCATCCGGAGCTCCGAGTGTCAAGGCCTCTGTGGAAATGGTCTGGAGATATACGGGGGCCTCAGGGAGGAGTGGGGGGCAGGGCAGGGGTATGGGGGAGAAGAAACGTTAATAGCCACCATTGTGCAGTGGGCAGGGGCCTCCCGGAGGAACAAAAGAAACAGTCTCAGCAAATAACGACGGGCTCTGGGACCGGACGGGCTGCGCGAGCGCTGGCAGACTGTCTGGTTGGCAGGTCCCACCGTGGTTATGGAGGAGAGGCGCTGAGAGACTTCTCCTTCACTTTGCAATGGCAGCAGGAGCCCGGTTCCCACCTACGGTTTTGCCTTTGTGGGGGGAGGGGGCGTCCTGCAGCATACACCAGCCCTGCTCCCCTCTCCCCGCAGCGCTCAGCTCCCTCCAGGGCCTTCTCTGCCTGGTGCCTGCCCCTTAGCAGGCTGCAGAGCTGCCAGGGCAGAGGACGTGGCTGGGGAAGCCCTGGGTGGCACCTGGGGGAGCAGGCAGAGGGGGCCGGGGAGAGTCCCCTAGGAGATGGAAGCCAGCCGGTGGGGGGCGGGGTACTCTGCTTGCAGGGAGCCATGCACAAGGCTGGACCTGCCAGCCCCGGGCCCCTCGGAGCTCCAGAATGTCTGGGCGCTTTGTGCTCATCCTTGGTTGCAAGACCAGGGGTGGCAGCAGCAAACTTTTCCGAATGGAAAATGACGAAATCTTTCTGGAAAGCTGACTTTCCCAGGCTCTGGTGGGTGTAGCTGACGAGGGGAAACCTGAGCCCTGCGGGCAGGCAGGGGGGTCCAGCGGCAGGGATGGAGGCACCTCTCCATGACAGAGTCCTAGGAAGCAGTTCCAGGGCGGTGGAGGGCCTGCTGCCCATGGGCCCCGGCTGGGGCAGAGGAGCTTCAGTTGAGGCCCAACCCGGAAGCCAGAAGGATGCTGGGGCAATGAGGTCGGCTCCTGTCCTCCTGGCTGCCAGCGGCCTCAGTGTCAAGGCCAAAGCCCTTACTGTGGGTTGCGGGGACCCATGTGGTCCCACCCTGCCCCTCACTCCTCCACACTAGCATCGTCTTTCCTCAGAAGTGCCGGGCACACTCCTGCCACAGGGCCTTTGGACTGCCTGCTCCCTTGGCCTGGATACCCTTCCCCTGATACCCACATGGCTCACCCCTTCCCCCAAAGACTCAAGGTCTTTGTTCAAATATCACCTTCTCCTCTAGGCCTTCCCCAACCACCCTATTTAACACTGCAACCTGATCTTCCCCTAACTCCTATTTTGGGTTACCCTGCTTTGTTTTTCTTCAAATCTCTTGCACTCTTCTAATGTATTTGTAGTGGGTCAAATGGTGGGCCCCCCAAATATATATCCCTGTCCTAACTCCTAGAACCTGTAAATGTGACTATCTGTGAATAGTGTTCCTTCCCCTTCAAAAATCATGCCTACCTGGAACCTCAGAAGGATTAGGAAATAGGGTCTTTGCAGGTATGATTGAGCTAAGGATCTTGTGATGAGATCAGCCTGGATTTTTTAGGGTCATCTCTCAATCTAATGACTAATGTCTTTATAAGAAATAGGGAAGACACAGAGACACATTGCGATGAGGGCCACCTAAAGCTTACAGCCATGTAGTCATAAGCTAAAGAATTGCAGGGACTCGTGAGGCAGGGACGAGTCCCCCTGGGGCTCTGTCAGGGAGCCTGGTCCTGCCGACATCTTCATCTTGGACTTCCAGCCTCCAGAACTGGGAGAGGATAAATTCCTCTCCCACGTGCATAGAGACTTTTATGGCCATCATAGAAACTAATACCACATTTCATAATTTGCTCACTGATTTTGTTGACTGTCTCTAGACTCCTTCCCCTGCCCCCAGATCCCAGCTCCAAGACAGCAGGATTTTTGTTTACTTTGCAGGCTTGACAGACACCCAGTGACTGGCACAGTGTTGGGCATTTTGCAGGTGCTGCTGAAACCTTTGTCAAATGGCTGAGTAGTGAGTTAGGTCAAGGCAGGGGCACAGGAGGTGGCTCCTCAGGGAGTCTACCTGGCTGTCAGCACCTGGCCCCCAAGTCCAGGAGTCTGTGACATGCAGCCTCTGCTGAGGCTTGGCCCCAGCTAGAGCCTTGGTGGAATGGGCCTCTGTGCCGGGTGGATGCCCTCTGCCACATCCTGTAGCCAAGCGACCAGTCCCTAGACCCCAACCGTAGGTAGGAAGAGGGCCACACTTTCCTACTTCAGGCCAGGCCTCCAGGTCTAGGGAGCAGAGGCTGGGGAAGGTCATGTTCTGGGGGCTGGTGACAGAGAACCCAGGGACAGGGGTGGAGCTTCATCCATCTCTAGGTCCCTAGGCCTCTGCATCAGACGACCTGTCTTCACTTTCCTGTGACTCATTGGTCGCAGGGCCCTTCTCTGGTGGATTCAATGGCCAGGGAGTCTTTGCCACTCCTGCCATCAAAAGATGGAGTCTGTTCTCCCTCTCCTTGAATCTGGCTTGGCCCTGTGACTTGCTTTGACCAGAAAAACCGCAGTGGAAGTGATGTCGTGTGGGTTCCAGGCTCAGCCCTGGGGAGGCCTGGCTGCGTCCCTTCTTCCCTTCCACTCCCCTGCCCTGAGTCCACTGCCATGTTGGAAGGAAGCTGCCGAGAGAGGCCCTGGAGGATGGGGTGCCAGGTGGAGGAGAAAGGAAACCTGAGTTGTGCTTGGGACCACTGGACCTCCCAGCTGAATGCAGCTGATAAGAGGCCTGACCCCAGGGGAGACCTGCAGAACAGCCAGGACAAAGCCAGGGTTGTGAGGAGTTAGGAAACCGTGGTTTTAACCGTGGCACTGAGTTTGGGACAGTTCGTTTTGCAGCCATAGGAAACTGGAGGGCTGCGTCTCAGGGGCCTGGGACTCCTGCATGGTAGGATTTCCAGGAAGCTTAGCTAGAAGCTGATTCCCTAGGGTGCGGAGGGCACACAGCCCAGACTCCGCAGCACGGGTCTTGTGCTGGAAGGACCTAGCCTGTTTTAGAATTCTGACTTACCAGGCACCCATCTCCTTTCCTCCCAAGCATCCAGCAGGGGGCTTCCCTCCAAACTCCCTAGCCTCCAGCCTCCAGCCTCCAGCCTCCAGCCTCCATCCACTGCCCCTCCAGCCCAGGCCTCCAGAGCCTAGGCAGACAGGGCAGACCCAGCTGGTGGTGGGTCTCCCTTCTCTCTACGTGCCCCCACTAAGGCCAGCTGGCTGGGGAGGTTGCTGGAGAGACGTCCTGTTCCAGAAGCTGCCCAGAGATGTCAGGAGATACCATGACAACCGAGGGCGGCCAGGCCTGGCCAGCGAGATCCATGGCGGGGAGGGACGCCTGTGTTCTGCTCCGGAACGGCCTGGTGCTCGGCCTCCTCAGAAGACAGAGAAGGCGACGTGCCATCCATACTGGGGAGGACAATGCCCATCTGACCCCTTGCAGAGGTCAGTGGCCTCCGCACGCCTGCTGGTTCTGGTTCCTCGAGCTGTGCAGTCTGAAGGGGCACGGAGGCTGGACCATGGGGGCCCAAGCCTGACCCTGTGGTGCCATGCCCACCCCGGGGATGGGTCTGGGGGATACACAGGGAGGGCTTCCTCACTTGTGACCCGTGTCCTCAGGGCAGGGGGAGGATTTGACCGGGGTTTGACATACGTGACCCCAGAGATCCCTTTTGACCTCTAGGATCTCAGTTGCAGAGTTTCCAGAACCACCGTCCCTGGCCTGCTGTGGGGAGGACATGAAGGCTCATTCCTGGATCACGTTGGTTTCTGAGGACACAGTTCCTGTGGCCCCTCCTGGGGGCTTTTGAGCCACTGTGGGACACAGCTCTGGCCTCCCACACACGTGGGAGCCCATGAGGATGGTCCCCTGTGCCTTGGCTACAATGGGCAGCTGTGCCCCCTGAGAAGGTACCCTCTCCTCCAGCAGAAGAGAAGGTGTTTCTAGGTCATGGTCTGTTCTGCCCACTCCCTCAGGCATACCCCAAGTCCCCAGTCCCCAGCTCTGCAGGGGATTCTCCATGTGTTACCCCTCTCCCATGAAGAGTACTAGAACCCTCCTCAGGTCTGCTCTCTGGGCTCTGCTGTGCTGGGATTCAGAGTGGCCCCCCTCCCTCGGGTACCCTTCTTCCTCCCTCTCTCGGGTGAGCTCGGGAGCCCCTCTGGCCTCCCTGTCCTTGTCTGTCTGGCAGGAATCAGGATGCCCACCTTGAAGGGTAGCTGTGAAGATTAGCTAGGAGATGGGATGGAGGGGGCTTCTGAGGGCCCTAGCAGAGGAGAGAGAGAACCGTACTGTCTACCCTTCGTATCTGTGGCCTCTACATCTGTGGATTCAACCAACCTCGGATCCAAACTCTATGAGGTCCTGGAACCCATCCCCCACGATACTGAGGGAGGACAGTGCCCGCTAAGGCCTTGGGCGGTGGCTGCCGGCCTGCGTGTCCGTCCTGGGTCTTGCATACCTGTTCTCTGCGCCAGCACCGGGGCCCATGTGGGGCATGTGTTCAGCCTGCCTGTGATGTGGAGAGGCTGGACACAGCATGACAGCAATGCTGACGACCCTGGGTCCACGTCCCTCCTGTGCCATAGCATGGACACCGATGGGCCTCCCTCGTGCAGTAGACAATGGCTACCTTGTGTGAGTGAGAAGGGAAAGTGTGTACTTATAATTGCTGATCTGGGCTGAGCCCCAAACAGGCTCAGAAAGAGCCAGACAACAGGGGGCCTGGGAAGCCAGTGCCAGTGTCCGGGGGTGGGTGGGCCGGAGGGCACCGGGGTGCGGCCCAGGAAAAGAGCTGAGATGCTAAGTGGGGAGAAAGTGGAGGAGCCCAAGTGAGCCTCTTGAGAAATGAGCCGCTGGCTGGGCAGGAAATGAAGGAGCCGGGAGAGGCCAGGGTGAGCTGGGAGCAGCGGCCTTTGAGGAGGGGTCTGGCTGCAGTTCCAAGCAGAGCGGGCTTTGCTTCCTTCCGGCCCCAGGCTCCCTGGCTAGGAAAGCGCTTCAGAAGGGAAGCCAGACTGGTCCTCGAGCTGGACAAAGCAGAGCATGGCTCTGGCCTTGCTGCGTACTTGGGATTTGCCCATTTCCACACTGATGTCCAAACTCTGAGCTGCCTCTGAGGCTAGGGAAATGTTTCTCATGCTCTGGAAAGCTGCAAGATCTACTGATGCTGCTGGGGGCTTGGTGAGGGCAGACAGCTGGGGCCTGTCCTGTGCAGCTGGGCCCAAATTCCTCTGTGCCCACTGCTCGATTCAGCCCCTGTAGTGGCAGTCAGCTCTGTGAAGGCTCTCTGGTCTCTGCCAAGGTGCACTGGGACGGCGTCTGCCTTGACCTAGAACCTTCTCCTGTCAGAGCCTCTTCTCTGATGTTCCTTGGTAGTCTGTGGCAGTACTTAGCACTAAGGTGTATGCACCCTAGTGGTGAGGCCCATGGGGTCACCTTTGCCTAATTGGGGGTGGGGGTGTGCAGAAGCCAATGGATAAACTTTTGCCCTCCTAGGGGATAGTTTTGAGGCATTTCATAAGGCTCAGAAGGCTGAGATGGGAGGATTGCAGGTCTAAGGCCAGCCTCAGCAACTTAGCAAGGCCCTTAGCAACTTGGTGAGACCCTGTTTCAAGATAAATTAGGGCTGGGGTGAGGCTTGGAGGTAGAGTTCTCCTGGGTTCAATCCCTAGTACAAATAAATAAATAAATAAATAAATAAAGCCAGGAATGGTGGTGCACGCTTGTAATCCCAGTACTTGGGAGGCTGAGACAAGGAGGATCACAGGTTTGAGGACAGCCTCAGCAAGTAGTGAGATTCTCATCAACCTAGCGAGACCCTGTTTCAAAATAAAAAAATAAAATCAGGCTGGGGGTATAGCTTGGAGGTAGAATGCCCCTGGGTTCAATCCCTAGTACCACAATGAATAAATAAATAAATAAATAAATAAGGCCTGGGGGTTAGTGCCAGTCACCCATTGCGGGGGGGGGCAATTTGGTCACACAGCCTTGCATTGACTGACCCCTGTCCCATTCTTTCCTCACCCTCATCCCTCCTGCCTCCCTGAGATTAGTCCCCAAATCCACTGCCTGCATCTGAGCCCAAAGCACACACAGGCTCTGCTTCTCGGGAAAGCGCCCACTGGAAGTGGCTAAGGGCTAAGTCTCGGGGCTAAGACAGAGGCACCCTTTCGAAAGAGTCTAACTCTCGGTGGGGGTAGGGTGGGTGAGAGGGAGCATGGCCTATGGGAGGAAGCCCCCCATCCTTCCCCAGAGTGCTGTTGTAAAAGCACAGCTCTGGGGTAGCTGCTGCTCATGGAGGCCCCCAGTAACGCCCTGCTGTTTGCCGGGCTGAGCCCCTTCTAGCCTTGCCCCCTGCAGCTGTGCCTCAGGCTGTCCCTTGGAGGAATTAGTGCATTGCACCCCTCGCCCACAGGCCCTGCCCTGGGGTGGTGGGTGGGCCTGGCGGGCCTCTGTTCGTGATTCCAGGAGGGAGGCTGGGACTGGCCTCCTCCCAGTCCTTCCGGCCTGCAGCACAGGCTCACACAGGACTGCCCTCCAGGCTCCTGCAGGGGAGCAGGGGCCTATGGTCCCTGCCTGTGGATGTCACCCCAGACAGGGGCTCTGAGACAATCCTGCTTCCCTCCCCTAGCACCGGTGGGAAGCAGGGCTGGTGTGTGGGATCCAGTCCCAGTTAGCTTACAGCCAGGACCTGGGGACACAGGCGTGCTGACCCAGTACTTGGTTGCTGCCCAACTGCAGGGGTGCTGTGTTCCCTTTGGCCTTTGGGTTCCTCTCCCCCACGTCCCTGTTGCCACTCTGCAACTGGCACTGTCGCCGGGGTCTCCCCATCTCCAGGGGCCTTCATCGGTGACATGCCCAGCTTCTGCTCCATCTCCACCTGAGGTCCCCAGGTTCCCCACCAGCCCTCACCCCTCACTTCTCCAGGTGTGATGCATGAGTGAGCAGGAGGCAGAGGGAGCGCCAGGAGCAGGGGACCTGCCTGGGCAGGATGTGTGCAGCTCAGACCTTCTGTAGAGCTTTCTAGATGCCCCAGGGGAGGGCCTCAGAGTGGACCAGGCCGAGCCCCCTGGCTGTGTGAGGCTCTCATCACCATGGCGTCCACGGCCAGAAGCCTGGAGAGAGGGAGGCCCTTTGAACCACCCCAGGCCGCCGCCTGTGACTTCCCAGTCCCTCTCAGCCAGGCTTCAGATCCAGGACAACTGCACAACCGGTGTCTTCAACCTCGGGCTTTGAAGATCAGGTCCGCGATGACCCCATGTTGTCCTCTCCTTCAATCCAGGAGAGTGTGGCGCCTGGGCCAAGAGCTTCCGGGCACAAGTTTGAATCTAGCTTTGTCACTCACTGGCTGTGTGGCTTCTGAGCCTCAGTGTCCTGGGCTGTGAAGTGGGAGTGGCAATGTGACCCCACTGGTGCAAGGGTAAGCAAGGTGGTGATCATAAACAGCATCCAGCAGGGCGTGGTGACGCATACCTGGAATACCAGCACTTGGGAGGCTGAGACAGGAGGGTCACAGGTTCAAGGCCAGCCTCGGCAACTTAGTGAGACCCTGTCTCAAAATAAAAAATTAAAAAAAGGTCTGAGGGTGTAGCTTAGAGGTAGAATGCTTCTGGGTTCAATCGCTAGTAACACACACACACACTCCCTGGGCGGTGGCCCCAGGCTTCCCATCCTCCATCTCCACTGGATGTGCTCCAAGGGACCAGTGTGTTTTTGGTACTCACTGGATACAGAGTGGCTGTGACCTGGCTTGCCTCCTCCTATCCAGGTCCCAGCCCACCCTTAGTCTGGAGACCAGGTGATCTCCTGCCCCAGAGGGGTTGTGGGCAGGACGTGGGGGCCCACATGGTGAAGGTGGAGGAAGATAGCTTGGGGACCATCGAGACGGGCCCGCAGATCCCCATGGTCAGGCCCAGGCTCCCACGGGAGGCCAGGCGGAATGGGCTCCTTCTGTCATTTGTCCCCTGGGCAGGGGCCAGGCCTCTTGTGTTCCTCACTTCCTGCCACTACCTGCCACAGCCCTGGCGTGCAGGAACCCACTATCGATGGCTGTCAGGGGATCGGTGACTGTCTGGCTGCTGTCCTGCTTGACCTCAATTTGTCGTCTTCAGTCCGTCAGCTGGCACAAGAAACTTTGGAGTGCTTCCTCCTTTTCTTGGGGGAGGGAGAGGAAGCTGGGGCTTGCAGGCTGAGGGACCTGGGTCAGGAGCACCCTCTGTCCTTCCCAGGCCAGAGCCTCTGACTGCCCTGGCGTTTCGCCCCGGGGTCTCCCCTGCTGCCTGCTCCCTCCTGACCCACGAGGTCAAGGGAGCACACCTCCTCTCTGCCCGGTCGACAGGTGCCTGGGGCCTCACCAGACTGTTGTCCCCCCTCCCTCCTGGGGGGACAGCAGGGCCAGGGGTGAGGGGCGGATGGTCTAGGGTGTGTGTGGCATGTTTTCCAAAAATGGCCATGACAAAAATCTCCTGTCCTCCGTGCCTAGAACTGTGCCACACCCTGCCCGTCGGTGGAGTTGGGTTCCCTTCACCTGACTTGGGGGGGCGTCTGTGACTTGCTCGTGACCGATAGAATGCAGCCAAAGAGACGCTGAGTGACTCTCAAGCCAGATCGGAAAAGATGGTGTGGGGAGGCTGCAGGCGAGCACGCGGGAGAGGGAAGCCGCTGACCACTGAACCTTCGGGCTGGTACAGGAGGGGCGCCGGGGCCCCCGTCACAGTTATTAGGCCGGCCGCCTTTTCCTCTGCTGGGTGGTGAGTTCTTGGAAGTCCTTCCGGCTGTCTTCCTCCCCTGTACTTTCCCACAGTGCCTGATGCCCAGCAGAGGCCTCCCTTGCCCCACCCCCGCGAAAGCCAACTGAACAGATGAACGAAAGCTGTCAACCTTCACTCTGACTATCCTGACTGAGCCCTTACTATGCGCCAAGCATTGTGTTGAGCTCTTCACAAACACCACCTCATCTAATCTTCATGACAGCCCTGTGAGATGGGCAGCATTTTAGCCCTGTTTTGCAAGTTGAGGAGATGAACGCACAAGAAGGTTAAGTAGCTCGTCCAAAGTCACACAGCTGGTAAGTGGGAGAGTCCAAATCGAAGCCTAAAGCCTGTGCTCTTTACCACCACGTCGCGGTGCATTTTGCCATCCTCATTTTACGGACCAGGAGACAGGATTGAAGACCTTGCGCAAGCTGCCGATTCACGTAGCTGCTGAGGGCAGGAATGGGGGTTTGGACTTAGTCATGAGGCAAGGCTGAGCTCCTATCTGATGGCCCCCTTGCCTGAAGCAGGGACCCTCATGCCCACCCTACTCAGGTGGCTCTGGTCAGCTCCTGGTGAGAGGGTTAGTGGGGACCCTGAGACAGGATCACAGCCAGGAGGGGGCCATCGTTCCCTCCAATTTGATGGTGGCCGTGCAACTGGGCTCTGGCGTGAATGGCGTTCGTTTGGGCCTGGGCAGGGTTCTTTTCCTCTGGGCTCTCTGCCCTCTCACACTTTCCTTCCAACCAGTGTCAGACCTCTTATCTCACTGGGCGTGCACCTCCCCTGGGCTCCATGAGGACACTTTGGGCCAAAAGGGGTTGGTGACTCAACCAGGGACCCGGTGGGGCCGGCAGAGCAGGGGCCAGCCCGGGCTCATTTCACTTCCCACTTTGCCATTTGTCACCACACTCACTGTCACCGCGTGGCCCGCTGTGGTCTGTGGGGAGGGGGGCTTTCCGGGAATGCGCATCCCGAGTGCACGGAGAGACGTGTTGGGGCCGTGGCCCTACCCGCAGCCCAGCGTGAGCCACCACTGTGGTCAGCAAGCTGCCTCCGAGACAGCCCTGCACGTTGAAACCAGGGCAGAGGGGGAGCTGCCCACGTCTCGACGCTCCCTGGTACATGGTTGGGGCTCATGGCCCCAGATTTGGGTGTCTAGAACTGAGGGCATTGGGTGGACTATTGGGGACAGCAGTTTGGGGTGAGTGTGGTCAAGGGAGGACCCTTCTCCTGAAGCTTCTTCAGGCTCTTACTTCTGGGACAAAGAAACACAATCCTTCCCCTTAGCTCATTTTGGCAGAATTCAACTCTGAGATATAAACTACCGAGCCAGGAGACTTGAACGAGAATGTTCAGAGCAGCATTGTTCACAACGGAAAATCCTGGGAACCACCCAGATGCCCAGCAGCAGCAGAGTGGAAGAGCAAGCAGCGGCTGTGTGGTCGCATGGAGAAATATTACAGCAGTCAAAACAAATGGCCTCGTGTAACCTGGGCGGCACGGATGGATCTGGGCAGCAACGTTGAGATGAAAAAGTCCCAAGAGATTACTTGCCATTAAAATTTTTTTTAAAAAGCCTTAATTTTATGAAATCCATATGGATGCAATTAAACTGCATAAAGCGTGAAGCCAGGGAAAGAGGAATACAAGATAACAGTTATCACACATGGGGCAGGGGCAGGATGGGGCAGTGGTTAGACATGGGTTATTGTTGAGGATTACTGTTCGGCCAATAAACAATGTAAATGAAAGTGGTCTGTGTGTAGACCATTAATAAGACTGCCATGGCTGGGCGTGGTGGCGCATGCTTGTAATCCCAGCACTTTGGGAGGCGGAGACCGGAGGATCCGGGTTCGCGGCCAGCCTCAGCTCTCTCTCTCTCTCTCTCTCTCTCTCTCTCTCTCTCTCTTTACCTAGTGA
>PVJS01014713.1:0-39893 GCA_004027185.1 Glis glis | reverse complement strand
GAGAGAGAGAGAGAGAGAGAGAGAGAGAGAAAGAAAGAAAGGAGGAGGAGAGGAGGAGGAGGAGGAGGAGGAGGAGGAGGAGGAGGAGGAGGAATTGTCATACACGTGTGGTGGCACATGCCTGTAATTCCATAACTTTGGAGGCTGAGACAGGAACATTAGTGAGGCTCTCAGCAATTTAGTGAGGTCCTGTTTCCAAATAAAAAAGGGCTGGGGGTAGAGCTCAGAGGTAGAGTACCATGGATTTAATCCCCAGCACAAGAAAGAAGAGGAGGAGGAGGAGGAGGAGGAGGAGAAACAATTTGACTCATGAATATAGACTAAACACTCTTCTACAAAATATTAGCAAATGAAATTTAGCAATATATAAAAAGAATGAGATACCATGTCCTGGAATGAGAGGCTTATTCAATATTTGAAAATCCATCAATATAACCCACCATGTTAATAGACTAAAGAAGAAAAAAATCACATGATCCTATGGATTGATGCAGAAGAAAGTACTTGACAAACTTCTATACTCCTTTATGATAAGGACTCTTAGAAGAATAAGAATAGAGAATTTCCTCAATTTGTCAGCAGTACCTATAAAAGACTTACAGCTAACCTTGTACTTAATGGTAAAGACAATGCATTCACCATGAGATCAGGAGTCAGATAAGGATGTCCACACTCACCATCCTTTTTTTTTTTTTTTTTTTGTGTGTGTGGTATAGGGGATTGAACTCAGGGGAATTTTACCTCTGAGCTATACCCCTGCCCTGCCTTACTAAGTTGCTGAGGCTGGCCATTAATCTGCGATCCTTCTGGCTCAGCTTCCCAAGTGCTGGGATTACAGGTGTGCACCACCCTGCCTGGCCCACACTCGGAATTCTTATTCAAGCTAGTGCTGGCAGTTGTAGTCAGGGCAACAAGGCCAGAAAAGAGATGAAAAGTCATACAGATTGTAAAGGGAGAAATAAAACTCTCTGTGTTTTCAGGTGCTACCGTCTATGTAGACTATTTTAAGGAATCCACAACACACAGAACTAGCAAATGTGTTCAGCAGGGTTGCAGGATAAAAGATAAACATACAAGAATCAGTTGTATCCCGATGTACTAGCAGTGAACACATGAGCACAGAAATTTAAAAACATAATACTATTCAAAGCTATTTTAAAAACCTATGGCGATAATAATTTGCTAAGAGAGACGAACTATAAAAGGGACACAAGCTATAAAAGATACAAAATGTGTCATCAAGAACATGAATGTTGAGAGCAGCTCTCTATTTGTAATAGTCATGACCAGAGACACCCAGATGTGCTTCAACAGTCTGTGGTCAAGCAAACTGTGGTGATCCTTACCATGGAATACCACCTGGCCTTAAGACTACTAATGCATGTGACAACCTGGATGAGTCTCCAAGGAGTATCACCGAGGGGAAGAAGCAGGTCCCCAATGGTGGCATACAGTGCAGTTCCATTTTGGTGGCATCCTTGAAATGGCAAAATTATAACAATGGAGAATGGATTAGTGGTTGCCAGATGTTAAAAAGGGGTGGGCAGGAGAGAGAAGCAGGCGTGGCTATAAAAAGCACCAGGTCAGGTCCTTGTGGTGAAGGAATGTCCTGCGTCTTGATTGTCACTGTCAGATCCTGGTTGTACTACTGTAGTTTTGCAAGATGACACCACTGGGGGAAATTGGGTAAAAGCTTCACAGATCTCTCTGTATTATTTCTTCTAACTGTATGTGAATCTACAATCACCTTAAAATAAAAAGCTTAATTAAAATATATTTTGAAGGCACTTATGCAATTATAGAATAACTTTATGTACAGCATTAGTACCTGTATATAGTAAGTGCTAAATACGGTGGTGTCAACTCTTCAGAAAGTTCTTTGTGGGGTTCTGCTGCAACAAACACATCTCATAGAGGCTTTGGCCTGGCCCTCACCTGCTGGAATTCTGTGGCTTTATCTTCAGGAAACAACCATAGCCATGTACGAAGTTGATCACATTGTTGTTTGTACTCGACAGGACCGCTGGGAGCCATCTATTTTCGAGTGGGGATGGTTCCGTAACCCACAGGGTGCAGTGCAGCTTCCCACGTGATGTGGAGGAAGGGTGGCTGGAAGGGAGCCCTTACCAGACAGTGGGTGGGGGCTTGCAGGTGGCTTTGGAGGGGCACCAGGAACCACAGGTGTAGGCACTGCAGCCTGGAGCACTGGTCAGGACACAGGTGTATGCACTGAAGGCTGGAGCACTGGGCAGGATGTGTATGTGAGGGTCTCCTTGGCTGGGTCTAGGTCTGTGGTCAAGCAGGGTGTGCTCCAGTGAGCAGCAGGAGGGCAGGGCTCCAGCCCAAGGGAGAGCTCTTTCTCCCTCTTTCAAGGTCAGATCCTCACCTGCCAGACTGCCCAGGCTACTGATGAGGGATCAGGGGCAAGTCTGGGGGGCAGCTGTGGGCAGAAGACTGCCCCAGCAGGGAGAGGAGGGAGCCGTGCTTCTGCGCATGTGTGTATGTGCATGTGTCTACAAATGTATGTTTGCATATGCACATATGTATATTCATGTGTGTATACACACGTGAAAGCATGTGTGCAAATATGTGTGCCTGTCTGTGTACACGTGTGCTTATGTGTGAAATGAGCATTACCTGTGTGTACATGCCTATACATATGTATATATGCGTGTATGTGTGTGTCTATGTGATCTACTAACACACCACCACCTTGCCCATCTCGAATCCGATTCCAGCCCCATCAGCTCCCCCTTTCTGGGAGGAATTGAGGTCGAAGAGGGCGGCGAGGGGAGAGCGATGTGTTCTCCACGCATTCGTGAGCTATTAGGGAGAAAAGGCATTTTGTTCCAAACAGGAAGAAAAGTGCGAGCCCATCTTCAGCGAGCTCGCTTCAGAAAAACAGAAATAAGCGCCTAGGAAAATCACTGGAAGGAGATACAAAAACATGTCAAGCGGTGCTTTTGCAGTTATGGGATTTTGGGTAATCTTTACTCCCTTCTTTTGGCTCGTCTGCATCTTCTAACATTTCCACAATAAACATCTATTACTTGGTAATAACAACCCAAAAGTTATTTTAACAGTTGGCCTGGAGCTGTGACGAGTGTTTAGAAGAGCCGCCTCTGAGCTGCCACCTGAAGTGAGATGTTCTCGCCTCTGCGGATGCCCGGGGAGCGTGGGGACGTGGGGACGCTGAGATAATCACCAGCTTCCTGGAAGGCTTCTCGCTCCCGCTTCTGCTGCTGTGGTGGTGGAGTGTCTGTCTTTTGGGGGTGTGTAGGTTCTCCTGGCCCTCCGCAGGGGGCTGGGCACTTGTCTCCCAGCCCATTCGTGCTCTCCCAGCCCCCAGGGACGGGCCCAGGGTTGCTTTTTCCTGGGAGTTGTTGTTTTCTCACTCGGGGGCCCCACTCCACTCTGCAGCCTCTGGGCTCTTCTCTGTGCTACATGTTTCTCAGGGCCTGGGGAGAAGAGCAGTTGTTCTATTGCAGGGCTCCTAGGCCGATGCCTGGACACCAGCGACCTTGGACAAGCCCCTCAGTCTCCGGTGTCTCCACTCCCTCACACACAAAGAGTGGATGACAGTCCTGCCCACCACGCGGGGCCAGTTAGCGGAATGCACAGAGCCCGATGTAGCTAAAGCATGTGTGTAGCTCCTGGCGAGCAGCAGGCAGTAAACAAGTGTATATTATTGTTATTGTTGTGGCCATCTGTGCCGCGGGTATGTCGGTGGGCAGAATAATGGCCCCCAGAGATGTCCCATCTGAATCCTCAGAAGCGGTGAGCATGTTCTGTGACATGGTGCTAGGGTTTGAATGTGCCCCTTCAAACTTCAGGGGTTCCCAGGGTTGGGATTAAAGGTGGGTCCTGTAGGAGGTGCTTAGGCTTATGGGCTCTTCCCTCAAGAATGCAGTTAGGAGCCCTTAGAAAGGGCTTGATGGGAGTGGCTTCCAGCCTCCAGAACTGTGGGAAAGTAAGTCTTTGTTGTTTTATAAATTACCCAGCCTGTGGCTGGTATGGGTTGGGTTTGGAATGTTCCTCCGAAGGCTCCTGTGTTGAAAGCC
Organism: Glis glis; assembly: GCA_004027185.1. Lineage (NCBI taxonomy): Eukaryota > Metazoa > Chordata > Mammalia > Rodentia > Gliridae > Glis > Glis glis. The sequence continues at coordinate 35,832 of PVJS01014713.1, read as the reverse complement.
CGTCCCCTGTCCCTGGGCAACAGTATTCAGAGGTGAAGTAATTGAATCAGGGCTCTAACCTTATCAGCTGTAAATCCACTGAAGGATGAATCATTTTAATGGATTTACTGGGCGGTAACTTAGGCAGGTGGGGCACGTCTAGAGGAGGTAGGTCTCTGTGGGTGTGGCTTTGGGGACTCTGTCTGTCTCTGGTCACTTCCTGTCATGTTCTCTTCTTCCGGCTGCCACTGAGTTGAGCTCAGCTCACCTCCATCATGCTGTGCCGCCGTGATGTCTGCCTTGGAGTTGGCCGACTATGGACTGTACCTCTGAAACCTTGAGCCAAATAAATTTTTCTCCTCTGTGTTGTTCATGTTAGGTATTTTGGTCACAGGGACAGAAAAGCTAACTAAAACAGTGGCTTTCTGTTACAGCAACACAAAGGGGCTCAGTCACATGCAAAGAGATAAAAGGGGCTACAGAAGGAATTAAGGTTGCTAATCAGCCAACCTTGACATAGGGAGATCATCCTGGATCATGGGGTGGACCCAGAGTAATTGACAGCACCCTCATAAGTGGAAGGTGGAGGCAGAGACTCAGAGAAAGAGCCACGCTGACAACAGAAACAGGCTCAGAGAGACACCCTGCTGCCGGCTTTGAAGATGCAGGACGGGACCACGAGCCAAGGGACTCTGGGAAAGGCAGAGGGATGGATTGTCCCTCGGAGCCTCCGGAGGAAGCCAGCTCTGCCTGCATCTTGGTTTTGGCCCAGTGACACCCATTGGCTGTCTGAACAGCAGAACTACCAGGTGCTAAATTTGTGTCGTTCTAAGGTTTGTGGTCCTTTGCACGGCAGCACATGGAGGCTAATCAGGGGGTGCTCTTGGCTCCCCTTGCTGCAGAGCGCCTGGGAAGTGGCTGCGCTCTCAGCTCCCAGTGCCCCTCCTACAGCCGTGCTTGGGATCTGTCAAAGGCATGGGTCTCCCCCACCAGCCCAAGATGCAAGCCCTCTCTTGCCAGCTCTGGGGTGCGATTCTAGGAGGCTGGGACCTGGCACCTCAAGGAGGCCAGCAGCCTGGCAGGCCTCTGGTGGGGTGTGATTTCTGGAGCTTCTGTCTGTGGCCCCCTTTTTCCTGGACGCCGCCTCCGCCCAGGCTCTCCTGAGTGTGCAGAGGGTGGACCCGTCTCTGCTCTCCAGATCACAGAGTGGGCTGCGCCCTCGACAGGAAGGCTGAGAGCTGAGGAACACTTGCAAGTCTCCTTCAGCCCAGCCGGGGGAGAGTGCTCAAGGGAGCCGCTCAGGCACGCAGCCTGACGATTGCTCCTTCTCTTGCGGTGAAGGGGACGTCACAGCCACTCATGTTAAAAGCTCCTCTTTTGGTGTGAAATCCCGGCTTCGGAAGTGCTGCCAGGGAAGTGGCAGGGACAGGAGCCGGGACCAGCAGGGGAACCAGCGTGGGCATCCCAGGCTCTCCTCCACCTGCCACCCCATCTGTGCTGGCTTTGGTGGTGCATCAGCAGGGCCAGGGGTGTCCTCGAGCCTACCTGCCAGGACCTGCTGGCTTCCTGTGCTCTGGAGACAAGACCCTGAACCCCGCCACAGCCACCCTGACTTCCCTGTGACGGCATCTTAAGCTGACTCATAATAATCATTGAGTTATTCCCTGGACAGCGTGATCCTAGGCACTTCTCTGCATTAAATAAGTCGACATTCCCAGCTCTCAATGAAGTAGGCACTGCTATTGCCCCATTTAACAGGTAAGCAAACTGAGGCACAGAGAGATGATTTAATTTCCTCAAAGTCACCCAGCCAAGAAAGGAGCAGAGTCAAGATCTGAGCTCAGGCAGGCAGCCTCTGACACCGGCGTCTGAGACGCTGCCTCTGGGACGTGGGCACACACACCCTGAGAGGACATGGTTGGGGTGGAGCAGGCCAGTCTTGTTTCACAGCTTTCTCCCTTTGAGTAAGAGGCATTTCCTGCTGCGTTCATTTCCCACTGGGACTTAGAGGCATGGGACTATTTCTGTGTTAAAAAAAAAAAAAATATATATATATATATATATATAGACATATGAAGAGTGGACTACAAAATTAGCCTGACATTTTTTAAAATTTAAAAAAGTCTTAAATTTTTAATTGACACAATAATTACACATATTTATAGGGTGCAGTGCGCTAATTTGATACGTCTATACAATGTGTATTGATTAAATCAGGGTAATTAACATTTCCATCTCTTTAGACATTTACCATTTCTTTGTGTTGGGAGCCTTCAAAGCCCTCTCTTCTAGTTTTTTATGAAATACGTAACAAGTTGCTGTGAACTACGATCATTGTGATCAGAACACTAGACTTTATTCCTCCTAGCCAGCTGTTTGGTTCCTGTTATCCAACCTCCCGTGATCCCCCGCCACTTCCCCTTCCCAGCCTCTAGCGACACTCCGCTCCTCTGGAAGATCAACCTTTTAGCTTATACGCTCAGTATCTGATTCCTGGTGCCTGGCTTATTTCACTTAGCAGAATGCCCTCCAGTTCCATCCATGCTGCTGCAAATGACAAGATCCCCCTCATTTTTTATTAGCCTGACATTTTTAAGGCTCAACGGAACTTTACAGACAAGCTGGGTTGGCAGCGGTCACCTCGGGCAGGGGACGCTGACCGCCTCTGCTCCTGCTTCTCGTCTTTCAGTGGAGTTTCTCTGGAGACAACGCCAAGCCCTGGATCGGGCACAAAAACATCACAAAAAAAGTGGCGTTCGCGGCAGGGTGAGGGGGCCGCAGCGTGTTTTTGATCCTTTATCCTCTGCCTCCTTCTCGTATCTCTGGCCTGTTGTCATTTGAGGGCAGCTTATATGTTTGGACGGAAGTGTCCCTGGGAGGGAGATGTTATGAACAAGCAGAGGACCATTTCCAATGAGTCTGAAACCCTGTGAACAGAGTTCCCAGCAGGCATCCCTCCAGCTGTCAGAGATGTCCCTTCAGGAGTGGCGGTGTGGCCCCTGGAGGAAGGTCACTGCCCAGCGCAGCCCCACCCGGGGGCCTGTTTAAGAAGGCGGACCAGCGCCTTGGCTCAGCGGCCTGCAGGGAGACCGCCCTGGGCTGTGTCCTGCTCCTGGATGGGGCTCGGTTCCCTTGTAGCATTTGTGTCCAGGGCCCGGGCCCCACCAGCACATTACCAGGACCCTAAGACACCAAGCAAGCCGGGATTGCATCTGTCAGCTATTTGTCCCAGAGTTTGTAGTCAGAGGCGGGATTTCTTGGTGCTTCCCGCTCCAGCTTGCTGTGTCACACAGTATGGAGAAGCTGCCAGCGCTCGGCCTCTGCTCACTGGCTCTGCTCGCTCCTCCTGGGCCTCAGTTTATTCCTCTGTGAAATGGGGATTGACCAGAGGTGCTTGGTCCCGTGGAGTTCTCTGTGTCCCCATCCTTTAGTGTCACCAAACTGCTTCTCAGTCATATCCAGGCCTGCAGGGTGGGGGTGTCCCCACGGTGGGCTCGGGGCAGCATGAAACTTGCAGAGCACCTCTGAGCGGGGGGTTGGGCGGCTTCTCGGCCAGACCACTGTGAACTGGAGAAAGTGACGTCATCCCTTTCGTTGAGGTGTCCAGGAAGGAAACTTGGAACAGTGGCAGCTCCTGCCTGTGGAGTTGTGTGGTTAAACAGCAGACTGAATCTAAACAGAGACTTTTCAAAGCACGTTAGCTTTCCTTTCCATCATCTGAGTTTCACCTTGAATTCAGACTCTCCAGGTTTCTCGACACCATGTCTACGCATCTTGCAGGTTCCCTGAGCATAGACTGCTTGGCAGCCGACCAGGAATGTCAGTGCTGGGTACGAAGGACACAGCAATCTGTGTCCCCAGTTACCGCTTTGGCGCTAGAAGGGTGGGAGCCACTTTGCAGGGCCCGATTCACACCCAGAGGCTCTTTTTTTTTTTTTCGGTACCGGGGATTGAACGCAGGGGCGTTCTACCTCTGCGCTACGCCCCCGGCCCTATTTTTTTTATGCTTTATTTTTGAAACCGGGTCTCACGAAGTTGCGGAGGGCCTCACTAGGTAGAGAGAGAGAGAGAGAGAGAGAGAGAGAGAAAGAGAAAGAGAGAGAGATCACGTGCGCGCGCATGCGCGCTGAGGCTGGACGTGAACCCGGATCCTCCGGTCTCCGCCTCCCAAAGTACTGGGATTACAAGCGTGCGCCACCACACCCTGCTCCAGAGGCTCTTTTAACCCATCCCATAGCTTTGGATAGTAATGTCTGCTTCCTGTGGCCCCCCGTAGGAGCCCTGTTTCCTGGAGTTCTGGGGAGATTCACCTTCTCTTCAGTTCGTACCGGCCCCCTCTCCCCCACCCCAGGGAGGGTGCTTGGCCCTGGGAGCCCCACACCAGCCAGAGATGGGGCTGGGTTCAGGCCTGCCGGTGAGGGGACAGCAGGCGCTTCTGTGTGCGTGGCCAGCAGGTGACAAAGGGGGGAGCTCTTGTCCCTGGAATGGAGACAAGCGAACAATTGATTGTAATTGGGCGCTCCTTCTACCGAATGGCTCTTTAAGTAGCTTAAAGATAGCAGAATCTGCGTGGAATTTGCAAATATTCACACTCCTTCAGCTCTGAGAGCTTTCTCTCTTAATAACGGAAATTTGTTGCCATTGTAGGAGCGGTGCAAACTGAAGCCGAGTGGCAGACGCCAGCTTCGATTCAGAATAATTCCAGATAAACAGCTCTGTGACCTGGTGGGAGCCCCGGTGCCCCCTGCACCTCAGTCGGGTTTTTTTTTGCAGGATTGCTCCTGTCGGGGGGAGATGCCCACACTTGTGAGAGCATCTGTCTCTGCCCTTGGCCTCTGCTACCCAGGGCTCTCCGCCCCGGGGCAGGGGATGAGAGGCCGCCCTGCCGAGGTTCTAAGTGTCTCGGGTTCAGGGCTGAGCTGATTTTGGGGGGTTCTTTTCACCTAACCCGTCAGTCCTGGCTGGGTTTCTCTTGGCGTGAGGGCTGGAGGCTGTGGCTCTGCGGCTTGACGTGAGAGGTGGTCTTTCCTCAACACTGGGTTTGCGCTGCCAGGTGCGGGCAGGGTCCCTGCTGGCGTCTCCAGGAATGTTTGTGTTGGTGGCAGCTTTATTCAGCTTGTTAGTTTCTGCCGGACTCTGCTGGTTCTAGAAGCGCTGGCCTGGTCGTCTGTATCAGTCTGTATAACATACTGCACACCGGGCGGCTTAGCAGCAGGCAGTCATCCGTCCTGTCCCACAGTTCTGGAGAAGTCTGAGTTGAAGGCATGAGCAGGGTTGGTTTCTTCTGAGGCTGTGAGGAAGAATCTTCCAGGCCTCCCCTGTGTGGGCTTCCGTCAATTCCCCTGCCCCCCTTCATAAGGACACAGTCTTATTGGATTAACGCCCATCTTCAAGTTAACTTGATCACCCGCAAAGACTCTATTTCCACATGAGGCCACATTCAGGTACTGGGGCTTAGTACTCCAACATCAGTTGGAGTTCACACAGTTCACCAGAACACCTCTCCCTGGAAGGAGCTTTGCTCCCAGTAGGGAAAAGATGGTATGTGATTCCGGGAAGTCTTTTTCAGCCATGCTTGTGCCAGGGTTTCTGTGGGAGAGGCTTCCTGGCTGAGTGCTGCAGGGGTCCTCTCAGGGGAAAGAAGGCCAAAGCTGGGCCAGTATGAGTGCTGACTGTCCTCAGGTCGTAGGGATTTGGTCAGGACCAAGGGACGTGTCAGGCACTCGGCAAGGGCGACTCTCATCTCTGTCACCCTTGCGATTGTTCTCAGGGCTGGGGTATTGCCGGAGGCAACGTGGATAGACCCTGTAGATCCTGGAGCTGGGGCTGGCCCAGGCCTCTCCTGCTGGCCTTGCACAGAGCTGAGATGCTCGGGGGCTCAGCCCAGCATTCAGTGGAAGGAAGCCCTGGAGGACCCCATGTGGCCCCCTGTGCACAGTGGGGTCATGCCTCCACCCCGAGCATCAAGCATCCCCCTGCTTCCAGATGCTGAGCTACTATTTTTGTGCTGTTGGGGACTTTTTGGCCTTCTGGGGACTGAGCAGCACTTGGGATTCTTGCTTGCTTTGGGACCAGACAGTGCATGTGGTACCATGTTGCAGTTGGGATGGCTCCTTCGCCTGTCTTTGCATGAAGAGCTTCCCCAACAGGAGTGGCTCTCTGGCCCAGGCTCTGGGCTCTCCAAGACATTGCAATATCTTGCTCTGTTCTTCAGGGTCCTGGTGACACTTGCCTGGCATCTGGGGTCTGTGATATCTGAAGGGACTGATATCCCCTAGGCTGGCTTGCACGGGGACCATCAGAGACACCCTGGGAGCTGTAGTAGCAGTTTGGCAGGTACACTTCCATGGCCTCCTACTTCCCTGAGACCGTGTGCCTTTGAGTGATTGAGTGGGAAATCCATGTGATTCTGCGCACAGCACAGGGTGCCTGCAGCCCCAGCCTTCCGCAGGCCCTGACGACTGTCTTATAAGATTCCCCCTGGGCCCCCAGCATTGAAACCCTTACAAAGACCCTTGCACCCACCTGAGTCAGGTGCCGATTATGCTAGGATCGCTTGAAGGGTATTAGATTTTGGAAGGCCCAGGTCCCATGCTGGGGCTGCCTGGCCATAGCCGCTGGATTGGGCAGTGTGGGCCCCTGTGAGGCCCTCATCAGCTCCCACGCTGGCCTCCTCTGCTGGCCCCAGTCTGGATGCAGCACACGGACACCAAAGAGCAGGCTGGTCCCTCTGGGCTCCTGACAGAGGCCTGGCAGGTGCGATCGCCACCTCCTCCCTCCTCCCAGCCCTTCTGCTCTGACTTCTTGGGGGACTGTGGGTCACGCTGCACACTGCCCCCCTCACTATTTGAACTGTAAGTCCTCTTATTTGGAATAACACTGACTTGCGTATTCAAGAGGTTCAAGAGGAGGGAAATTTAATAAGATGCCAACTGAGTAAATGCCAGTTGCCTTAAAAAAGTAATTTAAATCACTCTGTGGATAAACATTTGGGTAAAAATACCCTTCTTGAGGCCCACTATCATGGTGGCTCCAGTCTGCCCCGGTGGGTAGGAGCCCCGAGCTGCAGCTGGCCCTGTTTGCTCACGGAAGCTGTAGCAGACTGAGCTGGAGTTCTGAGCATTTGGTGTGACAGTGGCTCCCAAGGAGCTGTAATTAGACACCACCAGCACCAGTTCTAGGAGAGAGACATGGGGCCCAGGACCCATGTGCTGACCCCCAGGACCCTTCCCAGGGAGCTCTTGCAAGGGCACCTGGGGGACCAGCCCTTCCCTTTTCGGGGTCTGGGAGTAAACCTGTGCCTCGGTGCAGTGCCCCATGGCTGCCACCAGGGGTCGCCAGGCCCACGGCGGGCTCGAGGGTGGACGCTGGTGGCCGGCTGGAGAAAGCAAGTGTCCACAGTGGAGAAAGCAAGTGTCTAGGGATGGCATCCTGAGGGAAGAAGCCAGCCACTGCCCAAACGCAGGCATTGGTTGGTTTCTTGGAGGTCAACCCTGGCCGGCTGACCTGTGGGCGCCGGCATGGCAGGGGCCCCTGGAAAAGCAGCAGCCACCTTGGAAAAGCTGTAGGTTCCGCATGTCCCAGGACCACCAGACTGTGCTGGTGCCTTTTGGAAGATGTGAGGCACAGAGAAGTGCTTATGACCGTGGTGGCTTTCGCAGTCATCCCAAGCTGGCTTTAAGTCCTGTGTGGCGTTGGGCCACTTCCTTAACTTCTCTGAGTTCCAGAGAGCTCCCTGGCAGTAATATAGGAGAAATGACCTAAAGGTTGTTGGAAATATTTAATGAAATAACACAGGCAGATGCTCAGCGCAGGCCCGGTGTAGCATGTCACTCAATAAACGCAACGGCTGTTATTATGATCATCGATGGCTTCCAAGGGGACTGTCCTTTCTGTCACCATCCCCTCCAAGATGCTTCCTGGCTCCTGCTGGTTTTTAATGTTTCTAATCTCCTGTTGATTATTCCTGGGGTTTCAGCCAAATAAGCACTTCCAATTAAAGCCCTTGCGCAGCTCGAGTTGGGTTGCCATGGAAACGGGAGCAGGTTTTTACTTCTTCCCTGGAATACACGCACTCGCGTGTCTTTCTGTGGGTCTCTGCCTGCGTGCATCTCGCTGTTACCAGATTCACTCCTAGGGTGCCCAGAGGTGGCAGGTGGGAGGAGACAAGGAGGAAGGGGCGTGACCAAGATGCTGAGCCCCGCCTCCTGTGCAGCCCCTTCCTCCTGGGCCAGCCGGTGCTTGAGTGGAAGGGATGTGGGCTTCCCCATGCAATCATACTGCACCCCCCGCCTCCGTGATGGCCTAAGGGTCCCTGTGGAGCCAGGCTAACACGAAGCCGTGTTGGGTGGTGGGCAGTCCTGCCTGCTTGAGTCTTTACAGCATCACAGGTGTGTGTGCGTGTGTGTGCATGCGTGTGTGTGCATGTGTGTGCATGCATGTGTGTGTGTGTGTGTGTGTGTGTGTGTGTGCATGTGCATGGCTTTGGTTGGTTGCTGGAGCTGAATCTCACAGTTGTACAGGATTCTGAACTCAGCTCAGGCCTGGCTGCGGTCGGTGGAGGTCCAGGCATGAGCTGGAAGCAGAGCTGGGGCTCACTCTGACCCCTGGATTCTCTGAGTTCCAGAGGCGATCGACATCAGCCCAGGAGCCTCCAGGGCACAGACTCTTCCAGGGGAACAGGTCAAAGTGGCTTGAGCAAAATTAAATAAATGTGCAAAAGAAGGAAAACAAATAAAAGAAGAAAAGAAGGAAGGAAGGAAGGAAGGAAAGAAGGAAAGAAGGTAGGAAGGAAGGAAGGAAAGAAGGAAGGAAGGAAGGAAGGAAAGAAGGAAAGAAGGAAGGAAGGAAGGAAGGAAAGAAGGAAAGAAGGTAGGAAGGAAGGAAGGAAAGAAGGAAAGAAGGAAGGAAGGAAGGAAGGAAAGAAGGAAGGAAGGAAGGAAGGAAAGAAGGAAAGAAGGAAGGAAGGAAGGAAGGAAAGAAGGAAAGAAGGAAGGAAGGAAGGAAGGAAAGAAGGAAAGAAGGAAGGAAGGAAGGAAGGAAGGAAGGAAGGAAGGAAGAAAGGAAGGAAGGAAGGAAGGAGAAAAGAAACACACAGATAGCACCGTGGGTTTAGTTAGCAGAGGTCCAGCCTGCCTTGTTTCTCGCATTGCTGGGCCTGGGTTGCTCTGTGAGTGTGGCTGGCTCTGACTCCCTCCAGTCTCAGCTCTGCCCTGCCCGGGCAGGGACCACGTTTTCAGAGCCCCCTCTATCGGGTGGACCTGCGCACCTCAGTGTGAAGGGGCAGTGTCCAGAGAGCAGATCCCAGGAAGGAGGTGCCCGGCCTAATGGGGTCAGTGGTTTTCAGACAGGCCCAGGCCTCCTGCCACAGGAGGTGGGCAGTGAACCCCGACGGGCAGTCCCCGAAACCACGTGGGCAGGGATAGAGGGTGCTGGGTGCAGGACCCAGTGTCCGCACGTGTGGAACAAGTCTGCCTCCCCATTGGACCCGGCCCGGAACTCCTCACAAGGCTTTGCATTTTGCTCCTCGATGGGCCCCGGAGCGCACAGGGGTTGACGGAGGAGCAGTAGGCCAGGCGTTCTGTGGTCATGACTACCGCAGGGGGCGGCGAGGGAGAGCTGATTTAGAGGGAGCAGCCTCCAGTTCTAAGAAGCCTCAGCAGACCGAGCCCCTCAGGAGCCTGGAGGCGGTGCGGGACCTGGCCTCCCCTAGGAGCCTCCATGGAGAGCTGGGATCGCAGCTTTTGTCCTGCAAGGGAAACCTTGCTACTGGATTTGGAAGGCAAGGAGCGCTGGAGGGAAGAGCCAGCCTGTCATGGGCATGACGATTCCAGCTGACTGAGGAGGGGCAGCCCCCCTGGAGGTCAGGCTCCCAGCTGCTGTGGCAGTCTGTCTGGCACCTTCCCTGGTGCTGAGGGCTCTGGGTGAAGCAGGCAGCCCCAGTGGCTGTCTGTCCTTCCCTCTCGGCTGTGATTCCAGGTGCAGGGGCTGTGCCTCCCTGACCCCTGAGACCACAAAGCCCGCAGCACTGGGGCTCGGGAGGGAAGGAGCCCCGTCGGGGGAGCCCATGGTGGGCTTCCTGCCGGAATGTGGGCACTCCGGCTGGCACAGCTGTGGAGGGCCTAGGGAAAAGATAGCAAAATCTCATTAGGGAGAGGGGCCCCAGGCGGTAACCCCTGGCTGGTTTGCAGCTTCCTGAGGATGAGCTGCCCAGAGGTCATGCCAGCTGACGTGGCAGTGCTGGCGGGGGCAGGGGACCCGCCCCTGCTCCTGTCCTGGGATCTGCACACTGAGCACACCTCTGTCTTCCCAGAGGCGCCTCCTCTTCCCAGGAGCAAGGGGGTTGCCGTAACTTGGCTTATATTTGAGGCACCGTGTGTGCCAGGTGCTGTATGGAGCTCCCCACTAGTGCAATCTCACGGCATCCTCAGACAGCTGTGGGCAGGTGCGTTAGCACACCTAGTGCACAGGTGAGGCACTGAGCTCATAACTTACCCCGAGTCCCACAGAGCGGGCGGTGGGAGCCCTACCCGCTGTGCTTTCCTGCCTTCTGAGGGGACCTCCGCCTCCTCCTTGGGGCCCAAACAGCACCTAACACGCCAGGAAGTGGGGTGTAGGGTGGGGAGGATGCCTGGGTTGGCTCAGTGGACTCATCTCTCTCCCCTGGGTGAGGGGCCCGCGGCAGGGGTGCGGTCTCCTGAGACAGCCCCCAGCTGCTGGTGGACACCAGTTTCCTCCCACGTGGCCGAAGCCTGAGGTGCAGCTGCCGGCCCAGCTTCTCCTGTCAGTGGGCGGAGGGGAGGGCGAGGCGTGGACTCAGGGCCCACAGGTGTGTGCAGGGCGCTCTGCTTGCCTGATCGGGGAGGCCAAAGGGATGTCCCTTTAGGTGACCTCTAAATATCGAGCCAGGTGTCCACGACCCAGACGCACCCCTCCAGGCAGGAGGCAAGCACGTCACTGGGGACTGAGCTGTTGTGGATGGGCCAGGGATATTCTTTGCTGTATATTGAGTAATGCTCCGCTTGGCTGAAACCAAGAGGCACTGCCCCCCACCCCCACCTCTGCTCGCTCCCTTCCTCCTCTCCCAGTCAATCCTCCTGTGACCTCATCAGGCCCGGGGCAGCTCAGGACAGCAGCTGGGCCCATCCTGGGTGCCCGTTCAAGCCCACCGAGCTCGCGGCCTTGCGTGAGGCACAGGCTCATCAAAGGAAGGAGCAGGAAGCAGAGCAGCTCCCTGGGTCCGGCAGAACTTGCCCAACTTCCTCCTCACCTGAGGCTGGGGGACTGTGGCTGCATGTGCAAGGAGTGAGCTGGTGTGCAAGCGTGCACTTGAACAAGTATATACTGCTGCATACGTGCCCGGTGCCCATGTGTGCAAGTGCATTTGTAGATGCATACATACATGCCCATACTAACGTGTGTGTGTGTGTATGTAGCACAAGTTCAAGGGCACAGTGCGAGAAGGGGGCTAGGGCTCCATGGCTTCTGACATTCACCTGGCTCCAGGTGAAACCAGGAGGGTGGCTTCCTGCCTCCTGGAGCTTCCAGAAGGTATTTGGGCCTGGATTTGTGCTAGGATGATAGCGGCGGTCCCCAAACATGCCTCTTTATAAGAGTCACCCGGGGAACTGGTTATAAATACCCCCTTCCCGGCTCCATTTCTGACCTCTTCTAAGAAGGTGTGCTAGACAAGACCCTTCCAGGTGATGCTGATGTTTGGTGCCTGGGAACTTGGACTCAAGCCCCAAAGGCACCTGCCCCACAGAGTCCCCAGAAACCCAAAGCCCTCCTTTGTCCCCCACTGATTGTCTCTCTGCTTTCTTCTTATCTCGGGCTTCCTTATAAATCACACACCTGATATGTCAAACTCCTGAAGAGTTCTCAGGCTTTGTGTGGGGTGTGCTCTGGTAAAACCTGGCTAGCATCTCTTCTTAGGTTTCTCTTATCTATGCAAGGAGTGTTGCCTTTTAACCCTCCACAGTCGGCTTCAAAGACCAGCACTCACCGAATATTTTCTTTTACGTTTTGGAAATTTACTTTAAACCCTTTTGTGGTGAGCCTGTGGCTTTGGAAGCAATGCGTTTGGTTTTCTGAAAGAATCGGGGAGACATTGAGTTGAAGGGTTTGACAAGCAGGACAGGCTGCGGGCTCTGGGCTCAGCAGCCATCCCTGCAGTGAATTAGCATCTCTCCTCTGCATTTAGAACCATGACAGCTATTTGGGACGACTGAGAAAATAGTCATTCCCATCATTTGTGCGGTCAGTGGTCCAGATGAGAAACCTGATTGGGAAGCTTGTAGAAACTGCCTTCTAAGAGGTTGGCCTAGAAAATCAGGCATTTATCCAGACATCTGTACCACAGACTGCTCCTCACCTGTACCAAAGTCTTCACGTCGCTGGAATCCTCTGGAGTCCCCATTGGTACCATTCCCTTCGTATAGCTGGGATTGTCAAGTACTCTTCAGCGTGTTTAAAACTATCTCCTCCGAGCATCAAGGAAGTCTGGTGACACATTGGTGTGACTTGGGCAGGTGCCTGCTCCATTTCTAGTTACTTCTCTGTCCTTTGGCCACACGCCCTTTGTCTCCATAGCACACTCCTGGCCGTAGCTCGCCCTGTAATCATTGGAGTTTTCGGTCTCTGATCTTTCCTCGCTGGGACACCACACCTGGTGTGTGTGCCCTGGTGGAGTTTTTCTCTTGTCTTCCTTTTTAACTAGGTAGGGCAAGAAAAGAGTCACTGTATGGTGCACGTGACTCTGAGGGCTTCTCCTCCTCCCTTCAGCCTCCTTCCCCCCAGCCACTCGCACCTGTTGGCCTTGGGGTGCTCAGGGTGGCTCCTTCAACTTGGATCACTGTGTTATTGGATCCCACTCTGAGGCCCTGCTTCCTCCTGCTGTGGGCGCTGGGACACACCCTGGGCTCTGGGCAGGCTCCCTGTCCCTTTACCTGGCATATCATCCTTGCTTTTCAGATCTTAGTCCCCATCCCACTTGCTGTACCACCACCAATTAATGTCACCTTGGACTGTCACTGCCATCACTGCAACAGGAATGAATCTTGGTTCTTCCCCAAACATCCCCAGTCTGCAAATGGAACAAATGATAGGATTTAAACAGAGAGAGAGAGAGAGAGAGAGAGAGAGAGAGAGAGAGAGACCTAGAACTCTTTAGAATCTTTTAGCCTTTCTCTGGAGTTAAACTTAAAAAACAAAGGTCAGAATACTCCAAATGACCCAAACACATACTTTTGGGATACAACTGGGTTTCTAGTAAATATTGACTTTCTCTCCTAACACCATCCAGCCATTAAGAGGCTAGAGCCTTTCCTTCTGGGATATACTTCTGTGGAGTCATTTTTTCCCATTTATAGATTTGCCCTTACTCTTGCCTTCACTCTGGCTTTTCTTTAGTGCTTTCTCTTTCATCTCTCATCCATCTGCCTGTCTTTCACCCATCCATCCATCCATCCATACATACATACATACATACATCCATCCATCTATCCATCCATCCATCCATACATCCATTTATCATCCATCCATCCATCCTACTATGTGCCAAATGCTGTTCAAAACAGTAAAAAACTGAAGACATGAAAAAACAGACATCCCCCAAAACAACAACATGAAAAACCAGCATGCATCTATTTATTCATTCTCTCCATTTCCTTCTTATCTATCTATCTATCTATCTATCATCTATCTATCATCTATCATCATCATCTTCTGTCATCTATCATCTATCATCTATCATTATCATCTACCTGCCTACCTACCTACCTATCTACCTATCACCTATCTACTATCATCTTCTATCTCTGCATCTACCTATCCATCCTTTACCACATGACTGTACTAGAAGCCAAAGCAGGTGGCCATGCGACAGCGTTGGAAGGGAACATGAGCAGAAGTGACAGGCGTCATCACTGGGTGGAGGTTTAGGAGTCATGCCTTGTGTCCCCACATCCCTTCTCCTCCAACACACTGGCCAACAACACTCTAGGTGTTTCCTGCTTCATTAACTAGAGTCCAGAATGAGCAGCATGGCGGTGCTCGGAGAACCCCTCTCCCCCAGCATACCCGCTCCTGATACGGATCTGAGAAAGAATCAAAGCTTTGCTGTGCGCCGGTACTTTCTTCTTGTTTCTGTAGCGTAACCTGGCCTAGTCGGGCTGATAGATACCAAGTAACAGATTGGTTTCCAGATGGTTCTGCTAATTTACACCCCGGCCTCAGTGTTTGGGAGTGTCTGTCTTATTCTATCCTTAAGTGCCTGGAATTGTATCTTTTTAATTTGTTGAGCATTTGAAAATCAATTGGAAAGGTGAACAGGAATCTCATTTTAATTTCCATTTCTTTGATTGGTTGGGGGGGCTGCACATATGTGTGATGGACACTTGCTTTTCTTTTTTCAGTCACCATTTTGCTGTGCTGGATGCCACAGTGAATAAGACTCAGTCTCTGTTCAGTGTAGTCTTGCCCAGGGCAAATCAATTGCAAGCTTGATGCTTAGGCATAAAATGTATTTGGAAGGAAATTCCCTTGTGGGAGGAGAAGGCACTGGGGAGGGAGGAGTTAACAGCTGCTGCTGGTGGGGGGGTGGAGAAGCAGGTTTACCAATGGCAGAGAAGATTGGACCAATGCAGGCAGGTGGAGACTGAGCACTGGGAAGGGAGCTGGGGGAGTCTGGTGAGCAGAGCTTCCTCCAGTAGGCATGGGACCAAGGTGGGTTTATAGACATCCCCCGTCCTGCCCTGCATCTCGGTGTACCAGCACCTCCTTCTCATACCACGCAAGTGGGTGGTGGGGGCCAGGTGGAGGCCCCGCGTGGTCCCGCCCCAGCTTCACCTGCACTGTGACTTAGCGCCTCTGCCTCCTGATGGTCCCACATGAAGGCCCTGGGTGACACAGGCTTGGCCCTCAAGATGGCGGTGAGCTTATGCAAGGACTTCCCAAAGTTGCATCTCTGGCCCAGTCCTTGAAAGTAAGGTTCTTATGTAACTATTCTGTAACATTTGAATCGGTTTCCAGCATTAAATTCTATATAGAATGAAGTCTATTGGAGACCGATGGGAAGTGGGAGGCCGGCCCTGGGGAGCCCGTCCGCGTCAGCCTGGGTAAGTGCCGGGGCCTCAGGGATGTTGCTAAGTGGCTGTGGTTCCGAGGAGGCCGCTCAGGATTCCTCCACCTTTATGCCTCGATAAATTATTCAGGGGAATCGCGCTGGCTGCGGAGCGAAGCAGCTCATGTGGAGGCCTTTAGCCACGAGGTGAACAGGGACAGAGGAGCCTGGGCCCAGGAGACGGGAGCTGTTTGCTCATTAGAGGAGATAAGATGGGGGCCAGGGATGGGGGTCAGGTGTGGTGGAGGCTTGTCACCAGGGCTATGGCCGCTCTCTCAGAGGTGCCTGGCACTCCTGCAGGCCAGGTGTCCCTGGGGGTGTCCCTCAGGAGGACACTGAGTGAGAGGAGGGACCATGTGCTAACTGGACAAGAATTGAGGGACACCTGGCTGTCCTACTGGCCTGTTGGGGTCCAGGGACACCCCAGCCTTTCACACCCTTTAGTCCTCAGGGTGCCCCTGTCTGAGCTGACCTGGGTGGGGTCTGTCCCAAGGCCTGGAGGGACCAGAGAGCTGGGGTCCTTACTCAGGCCAGGGAGCTCAGGGACCAGCATCCACCCCAATGCCTGTGTGAAGTTCCCCAGCTGCAGGGCGCAGAGTCCTGGGCGGCGCACACCCACAGCTGTGCTGATGGAGACTTCCAGGTCCTCCCCATCAGAGCCAGGCCTGGGACTCACGGGCCTGTTGAAGGGTTGGCAGTGATGAGCCAGGATGGCGTTTTGCTGATCTGGTGGTAAGGCTCAGGTGCTGCGGGGAAGTTACTGCCCCATAACCTGCTGCTTGGGCCTCCCAAGCTAAAGCTTTGACTCCTTCTCTGTCCTGGAATCTTCCTTGATCCAATTTTTGTCTGATAAGTGAGTGCTTCTAATTTCTTTGTTACCCAAGAGAACCTTCCAGAAAGCCCAGGTGTGAGTGGCGGAGTAACCAAAGGACTTCTTACATTTCCCTCGAGCTTGCTCCTCCGCCACTCTGAGTGTGAGGTTTCTGAAGAAGGGTCCTCAGGTCTGATCAGATGCTGCGTGTGTGTGCGTGCGTGCGTGCGTGCGTGCGTGCGTGTGTGTGTGTGTGTGTGCATGCACATGTGTGTAGGTGTTGGGGGCAGGGTTGAGAGTCCTTGACACTCCATCCCAGAGACAAGACACAAGACAGCTGAGGGATGGGAGAACAAGTTAGAGAACTCAGGGGAACCAGCCTTGGAGCAGATGGGCTCCTGGTGACAGAGCCTCGGGGACTTGAGAGATCTTGGCGAGGGCACAGGGTGTTCTTCAGGCATGAGGGAGGGAAATGGAACCCATTTATACCAAACTTCAAAAGATGGGTGGCAGCCAGGCATGGTGGTGCATGCTTGTAATCCCAGTACTTGGGAGGCTGAGACAGGAGGACTGCAGGTTCGTGGCCAGCCTCACCAACGTAGTGAGACCCTCTGCAACTTAGTGTGAGACCCTGTTTCAAACTAAAAAGTGAAAAAGGGCTGGGGGTGTAGCTCAGAGATAGAATGTCCTGGGTTCAGGGTGGCCCTGACCTACACCTGGTTACCCGGGAATCCCAGTGCCTGCAGACACAGTGTTGGTGGCCAAGGCAGGTCTGTGGCTTCAGGGAGCAGAAGTACACTGTGGCCTGCTGCTCCTGTCCCCTCTTGGAGCATGCACACCCGACAAGGGCTGCGAGGTGAGCCCTCGGGAGAGGCTGCAGACGGTGGGCTGGCCTGAGGGAACAGACCAGAATGGAAGGGAATCTTCCCCAGAGTGGAGCACAGGACAGGCCGCAGGCAGAGGCTGGCATGGGCTCACAGTTTGCTTTTTAAAAAGCATAGTATTTTTCTAGGAGCAGTGGTGCACACCTGTAATGCCGGTGACTTGGGAGGCTGAGGCGGGAGCATGCAAAGTTTGAGGCCAGCTTGGGCAACTTAGTGAGATCCTGTCTCAAAATAAAAAATAAAAAGGCTGGGGGTTTAGCTCAGTGATAGAGCACCCCTGGGTTCAATCCCAAGTACTGCAAAAAAAAAAAAAGAAAAAATACAAAACAAAGCAACCCAAGCAGTATTTTGTTCTTTCAACCCCAAACCAAACCAGTCATAAAGCATTTCATGAAAACACGAATTCTCCACAAAGGACTCTTCTTCAGCAAACCGATCTCAGCGTGGGGACACAGACTCACCCTTCCACCCAGTCCAGGTTGCTCAAAAAGGATGCTGGCCAAGGAGAGGGGGGGACCCCGCACATCGAGGTTCTGTTGGACCCTCTGTAGAGGCTCTGTCACCCCTCTGTCCCGGAGAGGCTGGGACTTCCTGGAGAAGGTCACAGTAGCTCTGTTCAGGAACTGTATTCTGCCTCTAATTTTTCAGCACGTGAGCTGTGTGCAGTACCAGCTCCAGGAGTGAGACTGGACGCGGGTAACTTTAATGCCAGCAGAGAAGCTTAGTGAGGTTCCATTGGGCGGAGACGCCTCCGCCAGATGTTTCACAGCCCCTCTGACCAGGGTTTGGCTCTCCCAGCAGAGGTCAGGCTGGGTCAGGCTGTGGGACTAGGATGGACCAAACCCCGAGGACAGGAGCTCCCTGAGCCCAGATGTCCCTGGTTTGTGCATGTAAGACAGGCCGGGGCAGCATGATGGAGGGCAAGGCTTTCAGTGTTGGGGACACTTCTGAGTAGAGATGGGGCACTTCATGGAAGTGCAGTTCCCGGGTCCCACTGAGATGTGATTCTGTAGCTCAGTAGTAGGGCCCAGGATCCTGCATTTTAAACAACTGCTCCCCAGTTGGGCATGGTGGTACATGCCTATAATCCCCATACTTTGGAGGCTGAGACAGGCGGATCACAGGTTTGAGGACAGCCTCAGTCACTTAGCAAGACCCTGTTTCAAAATAAAAATAAAAGCCAGGCTTGGTGGTGCATGCTTTTAATCCTAGTACTTGGGAGGCTGAGACAGGAGGATTGCAGGTTCGCAGCCAGCCTCAGCTACTTAGTGAGGCCCTCTGCAACTTAGTGAGACCCTGTTTCAAAATAAAGAATAAAAATATAGGGCTGGGGGTATAGCTCGGAGGTAGAATGCCCCTGGGTTCCATCCCCAGTACCGCAAACAAAAAAAAAAAAAAGAAAAGAAAAGGGCTGGGGGTGTAGCTCATAGGTAGAATGTCCCTAGGTTCAATCTCCAGTACCAATGGAAAAAAAAATAATGCCCTCCTCCACCCCAACCTGGCAGCTCTGTCTGATGCAGGAGGTCCTCCGATAATCACAGCCTGACACACCCTGCGGTGGTGGAGTCAGCATGGATCGAGTCCTAGCCTGACACTCTGAGCATGCACCAACTGTGGAGTGTGTGGGATTTTACCCCACTCCTGAGATGTTGGAAGCCTTCTTAGTCATCAACTTTGAGGTCACCGTGGTCCAGCTTGGGAGGAGCACATACTGCCCAACCAAGTGGAGATTTGTTTGCACGCAGACAAATCTCCAAGGACCAAATGAGATGGATATGCAGAGAACCTGACAACTTCCTTATTTCCCAGAATTTTACCCTTTCCTTCTCTGATTCATCCATGACTACCTTGATGTTTTTCCCTGACTCATCCCATGACCGCCTTGCTGTCTCCTGTGAACACGCATTTTTACAATGTTTTGGTTAAAACCCTCAATAAAAGAAAGACACTGGTGGAAGGAGGGCAGAAGATCTCTGTCTCCTCTCCAGCCGACCATACTTCCAAAAATTATTCTGACTCCGAGTCATTCAGGTGAGAGCCTTCTCATCAATCCATGAACTACACCATCCGCGACAGTGAGACACCTGGGGACCACCATGAGGATGAAGGGCAGGTGCATTCCCAAGGCCTTAACTGATGACCCATTGAAAATATGGTCTCCATTCAACCCTCCCCCCAACAATCTCATCCCCACAGAGACCAGGTGCTTCATAAGAGCCAGGGCACCTCCGGGCGTGGTGGTGCATGCTTGTAATCCCAGTACTTTGGAAGGCGGAGACTGGAGGATCATGGCCAGCTTCAGCTCTCTCGCTCTCTCTCTCCCTGTCTCTCTCTCTCTCTCTCTCTGTCTCTACTTAGTGAGGCCCTCTACAACTTCGTGAGACCCGGTTTCAAAATAAAGTATAAAAAATAGGGCCAGGGGTGTAGCGCGGAGGTAGAACGCCCCTGCGTTCAATCCCCGGTACCACACACACACACACACACACAAAAAGAGCCAGGGCACCTTTGCCATAATGTTTCCAAGAATAAATAAGAGAAGGAGACCACCATACATCACCACCAAAGGACAGAATGCAGACGTGCTCCTGGACCCTTATCCTGGTACTCGTTGAAAGCATGGTGTGTGTTTCCTTGCACCCCACCCACATACTCTCTCAGCACCTACAAACCCCAGCCTCAGCACAAGGCCAAGATGTTTGTGCAGGATGGCAGCTCGGACAGAAGAACCACAGGCGTTCCTGGGAGAAGCTAACTGCCCATTCCTCAAGGATGTTTGCACAAGAAAAAAAATCTTTTAAAACCATGCCCCCCAGCCAATAAAAAATGACCAAACTTTAGCTCACCCCAGAAAATCAATAGACGCTTCCATCTCCCTTGGTTTGGAGAGCAGCCTGGTCTTCCTCTCCATTAGTGCTGTCTCCTTTCAGCTGAAGCCGCAGTTGCAGCCTGGCTTGGTTTCCTGTCCTCTCTCCCTGAGTCAGAAGTTCCCATCTCTGGTATCACTGGCTTTTTGTTGTTGTCATTGTTGTTACTGGGGATTCTACCCAGGGGTCTTCTACCTCCAAGCTACACCCCCAGCTCTTTTTATTTTTATTTTGAAAGAGGGTCTTGCTAAATTATTGAGGGTCTTGCTATATGGCTGAGGCCGGCCTTGAACCTCCAATCCTCCTGTCTCAACCTCCCAAGTCCTGGGTTACAGGTGTGTGCCACTGCACCCGGCTTCTCTGGGATCACTTGCAAGCTCACGAGTCAGCTGCCACCCTTTCCTGGATGCTGGGAGGAGACAGGAGCCTTCTGGGGCAGGGATAGAGGGAACTGTCACTGCGCTCAGGCCACAGGAGCTTCATGGCCACCCCAGTCCCCCCTTTGGCTCCCAAACTCCACAGTTGTGATGCGGAGCAGCCCAGGTAGATGCTGGGTGCATAACAGAGGTCCCAACTTAGAGAACCCCAATCTTATTGAATGGGCTGCAAACAAACCTGCTTCTACCCTGGACAGAGACAGTCTCTCTGTCTTCTGAGGCCATTGGCTACTCAAACATCCTTGAAAAGAGACTCTGGAACAAAAACTGTGGGTGTCTCTGTCAAGAGGTGCAGAAGTACGAGGGCACACGGAGACTCCCAGGAGTGAGTTGCAGGGCCTGCCCTGCAGAGCTTCTCCCTCATCTGCAGAAGGGGACATGAGTGCCTGATCACAGAGAGGGTCACTCCATGTCACCCTCTGTTACCCCTGGCCACGCCCCCTTGCACGTGGAAGGGGTGTGGGAAGCAGGAGGAGGAGCAGGGCTCGGTAGACTTGGGTGATCCCATTAATATCTTGCCACTTGCAAACCCTCTTGCTTGTCTGGGGTTGCCAGCTCTTTCCAGCCCAGCCTGCCAGGACCCCCGTTCCCAGTGCTGTGCCCACGACCTCTGGAGGCCCCTCTGGTTCACCCGACCTTCTTCAGGGAGGTGTGACAGATGACCCAGGATGACCCTCTGTGTGGCTCACTGGGCCAACAGCCAGGGAGACACGGCTCTCAGAAATGTCTTTTCTGTTTCATTGTTTTATTTCCCATCACTTACATAGAGCGATCTAAATTTCTAACTGTTAATGAAGGATTATAGATGTGTTAAGAAATCCACACAACCTCTCCTCTTTGCACTTGGATTGTTAATTAAATTCCCAAGTTCCATTTTCAGGTTTTAATTAATAGCACAGGGTACTTAATTGGCATGTCAGCCTCGTATGTAGTGCCCTCCCTTGGCTCCTCTGGAGGAAGCTCCGGGAACAGGTGTCATCTCGAAGGGTCCCCAGGCCCCACCGGTCAGGGCTGGTGGGCTAGCTAGCTGGAGCCTCCTGGGAGGGCGCCCAGCTGGGACTGCAAAGCTGCCCTCTGACACTTGAGATTCTGGATCTGCGGCCACCCCGGCTGTGCTTCCTGGTTGAGGTCCGGTGCAAACTGGTTTCCATTAGCAGGGAGCCATTGTAGATCATGGGGCACGTGCTTTCTCTATGAAATCGGAACGCTTCATGGAAATAACAAAGCGATGGTATTAGCTTCAACTGGTCTCAGCTCTGCGCACCTTTGTGGAGCGTGTGTGATGTGCCGGGCGCTGCACTGAGGGGCTGGGGTCTGAAGATGAACTCAGGACAACCTCGTGGCAAGATGCGATGGGTTTAGGCTCTCCTGTCTACACAGGTGAGAAAAACGTATGCACTAAATATCACTCCTAACTTGCCTCCTGGTCTCTGGAGCTGGTCCTTTGGCTGTTCAGAGTCCCTTTTAATTCCTCTTTGTATTCCAACACTGGCTTCCCTGTAGTGGATGGTGGAGGCCCAGGTCTAGTTGGAAGAGGAGTTGGGGCTACGAAGTAAACAAGTCAGTACCCTGTAAACCCAAGCATATATAGTTGAGTTCTTACATTTCTACACCATGCCAAAGGCTTGTACAAGCACTCAATTTAGGCCAAGTTAAGAGGAAAAGTTTTTCTAGTGTAGGTGTAGACACCCTGAAGAAAGCGGCAGCTGGGGGAGGCTTATGTAGGATAAAGACTCAGGACCCTGCAGAAGTCATGGGTCAGTGTCTGCTGGGGATACAGAGGGGTCACTTGGAGAAGATTGCAAGGAGGAGCTGGTCTGCTGGCTCCTCAGGGTCACAGTTCCTGTTTAAGAGGATAACAGGCAGATGTGGAGCAAGATGGAGAGATGCAAACATCTGGGTCCTTTGAGTCTCTTCTTGTAGAGGTGACGGTCCTCAGACCAGAGCCCCGTGTTGCCAGTGCCCGGCACAAGGTAATCGCCTAATGAATCTTTGTTGAAGGAATGAAAGAGCGCTAATTATTTTCCTCTTCTCTCTTTTGAGAGAAAGTCTTTAACTCTTCCTCTCACCTGATCCAGATCCAGTGCTTCTCAGCTGGGGGCTGTTTTGTCCCCTGGCAACAGGTGTGGCAATGTCTGGAGACACACTGGTTGTCACAATGGGGAAGGGTGCTGTTAAACATCCTGCAGGGCACAGGTTGCTCCTCTGTCCCTCCCTGGGCCTCTCTCTAGTAAAGACTTATCCCTCATGAAGCACGGGTGGCATCAAGGGTGACAGTGAAGCTCTGGTGGCACTTGGGTGTGAGGGGACAGGCCGGAGCCTACAGGGGCAGCTGCCCATCTGTCCCCAGCGCTCACCCGAAGCCTTGTCTCTGGCAAGGAGGTGGCCTTTGGCCACGGATGGCCCAGGAGACCCCAGCAGGGGGTTTCTGCTTCACTCTAGTCTCTGGTCCTTCTCCAGCATCCAGCCACTGACCCCGCCCCTTCCTGTGAGCCAGGGGCCCTGGGCAGGGGAGGCAGCCAGAGAGGGCACAGTCATTCCCCAGGTGAACTGTGCAGGCCACACTTTGCCACACTCAAGTTGTCACCTGGTATAGGAGACCCAACTCAGGATGGCCACCTTCAGGTCAGGTAATCATGCATGGTAAGGAGACTCCTGCCCTCCCTATGTCTCTCCGGATCTCAGCTGTGGCCTGGCTCTTACCCAGCTCTGAAGACCAATGGGCAGAGTGAGAGGCAGACCTTCCCCCGTCCCTCCTTGGGCTGCTCTGGCCACTGGTCCCCAAGCACCATGCTGTCTCTACCTTCGGGTCTTCCAGTCCGTCCTATGCAGTGATCTGCAGATGCTCTGCCCATAACCCTGCCCATACTTGCTCTCCCTTCTCCTTCTGTGACACCAATGGGGCATCGCGCAGTGTCTAGCCTTGGATGGCCTCTCCCCAGAAGTGTTTCCCAGAAGTGCAAGCCCACACAGACGCCAGCACACAGTTGCTGAAACCACTGAGGACCTGCTCCAAGTGGCGCACTACCAGGGCTTTGTTCGTGTGGTCACAGTGTTTCACTGGGGTGACAGTGGGTATCAGTGTCTCCATTGTCCCTATGAGGAAGCAGAGGGTGGGAGAGAAGTAATTGCTACCCATGCAGCTAGGAAGTGGCACTTCCCCAGGACAGCTGTGACATGCAGTGTACCCACAGTGCAGAATCGAGGTGCAGGATGACATTGATATGGGTACTAGGGGTGCCCACCATTGACCCGGGCAGGCAGCAAGGACATGGGAGATCCAGGAAGGCACTGCTTGGACTTCTCAGAGAGTCCCCTGTTCTTCCTCCTCTTTCCATGTTGGGGACACCCTCTAGGTTGCAGAGCCGGTGGCGCAGGGGGAAGGGCAGTGGTGGGCATGTCCTTCTGTCATGGGGGGTCCTCCTTGGCCAGCTGGGGGCTGAGCCCCAGCCTGCCGCTTGTGCTGTCCCGTATCCCACAGACTCTGACTGTGGTTCCCATTCTGGGTTTGGAGTTGTCTCTGCTTGCCACGTGTGACGTGTTGCTCAGGGACTAATTAGCTCCTGCTCGCGGAGCTCGAGGACTATGAGATGGGTTGGGTGTGGTGCTGAGAGCAGCTGAGGAACCGTGGTGCTCAGTCGAGGGCAAAAGAGGACAGCCATGTGATCCAGAGGTTGGAATGGGAAGACATGTCCCCATCTCACTGGCCTGGACAAGTCCAGCACTCTCTCCCGGTCCCCGGGGCACCTTAAGGAAGGATGTTCATTTTGCTCAGCGCCAGGAGTGATTTTTCCAGCACAGTATCAGGAGGAACCACAGAGGAAAGAGAGGTCACAGGTGAGCAGACACTGGCCAGCTAGCTTCCCATCATCCCCTGTGGAGTGCTGGTTGTTTTATCGCCAGGAGGGTGGAGCTACTTAGGGCTGACCAGAGGCAGGCACGTGGTGGCCTTTGCATCTTCTTTGCTGGGAAAAGTTCTTGAAAGAAGCATAGCATTTGGGGCTGAGCTGGCTCAAGGAAGGGGATCCAACCCTCCCAGTGCACAGACAGAAAAGCAAAGCCCCCGGAGTGGAGGAGGCCTGCCTGAGTCAATGGTGATCCTGCAACTGGAGATGTGGGTTCAAGATTCACAGGACCCTACTGGGCATGTATCCAAAGGAAATGAGATCAGTCTATCCAAGAGACAGCACACTCCCATGTTCACTGCAGCGCTATGCACAGTGGCCAAGAAATGGAAGCCACCGGAGCACCTGTTATGGTTTGGATTTAGAATGCCCCCCTAGACCTTACAGAGACAAGGCAGCCATGTTGGAGGCGGGGCTTGGTTGCTGAGGAGGGGCCACTGGGGGTGTGGCCTTGGGGATTATATATGGTCCCTCGTCCTCTTGGTCTCTCTTTTGCTTCCGGCCTCTGTGATGTGAGCAGAACCCTTGCACATACTCTCTCTACTCCCTGTGCCATGCTCTGATCTCTGCACACTTCACCTGGCCTAACATGGATTGAACCCCTGAAATCTCGAGAACTGTGAGCAAATAAATCTTCCTTCCTCTAAGTTGCTGTTGTCAGGGTTTTTGGGTCACAGTAGTGAGACTGCTGACTGAGACAGCACCCATCAGTGGAGGAATGGACCAGGAAATGTGGTCTACATATGCAATGGAGTACTATTCAACTGTTCAACAGAAGGAAATCCTGTCATTTGTGACGGTGGAACTGAGCCCAGGGAACATTACAATAAGTGAAATAAGACAGGCACAGAGAGACAACTGTTGCATGGTTTCATGTGTGCAGTCTGAGAGAGTTGAACTCACAGAAGCAGAGAGCGGAATGGGGGCTTTCAGGGGCAGGACTTGGGGACGTGTGGTCAAAGGCTCCAAAATTTCAGCTAGACAGGAAGAAAGGGTATGAGAGATCTATTATACAATATGGTGACAAAAATTAATAGCAATGCATTCTTGAAAAATTGTTAAGAGTAGATTTTAAGTGCTTTCACCACACACACATAAACACTGTGTGGTCATGCATATGGTAATTAGCTTGCGTTAATCTTTCCACAATGTATGCATACTTTAAAATAACATGTGTTACACAATACACATTAACTTTTTTTTTGGTGTTGAAACGACAACAAAACCAAGTAGGGATTGGTGGTTTCCAGTGCACGCTCTGGCGGCCCACGCCTGGCCTGGCAGGGTGTCATTCACACTAGTGCTGGGACCGTGGTCAGGTAAGTGGGGCTTAAAGAGTTGCTCATCTGACTCTTGGGGCCATGTAAGTGCCTGACTTGCCCCACTCAAGTCCTAAGTTGGGGTAACCCAGTCAGCCCCATGCATTTCACATCTCCTCCTGGCGAAGCGCTCACTGCATGGCCTGGGGTTCAGCCACTGCCTAGAGTCTGTTTGTATCTCAAGAAAGATGTCAAAATAAATGTCAAACCGAATCACCAGAAAGCTCCTTTAAAAATACACAAGACACGTTTTGTTTTTATTGCTAGTCCCTTCACCCAGGGGTTCAATGTTCCCAGGCCCGCTTTCTTCCTTGCCCACTTTAGCCCTGCTCCTTTCTGTTGGCCATGCCCTCGTGGTGGCAAGATGGTTGTTGCTGTTCCTCCAGCCTCCCTTCCTCTGGCTCTTTCTTCCAGCAGACTCTGCAGACGTCCTATGGCATCTATTGGTACAGCTTGGATCACATGCTTGTCCCTGAACCAATCACTGTGGCTAGAGAAATGCAGTGCTCTGATTGGTCAGGTCTCAGTCACATGTCACTTAGGGAAGGTTGGAGTGAACACTACCTCAATTGAAAGTGTCCGAGTGGGGCAGAGTGATTCTCAGAAGAATCAGAGCCATGATCACCAGGGATGGGGAGGGAACTGAGCAGACAGAACATGGCAGCAAATATCCAGGAAGAACCACTGACCAGGAAAGATCAAAGCCCGCTGAACACACACACACACACACACACACACACACACACACACCCTCTCTGCCAGTCATTGTCCAGCCCGTCCCCCGCCTCCCCAAATTTTCTGACCCGATCCCTGGTTACAATTAAAATTTAAGTACCAGTTTAGTCCAATCAAATAGAATTGACTATAGCTAATTCAGACTTGGAAGCGAAATTTCAAAGTGGCATTTAATTTAGTCTTAATTGCCATGATTTCCAGTGGTCTTGCAGGTATTAATTGTTTAAAGACACTTAATGAAACTTAATCAGTCCGTCAAAACACACCACAGGCCTGGAACAATTTGTGGACACTGCCATCAGACCCTCTGGGCGCCTGCCAGTGCCCGGCGTAGACCCAGATAGGGGCCTGGCCTGGGGGAGGCTTCTAGACTTGTTCTTCCCTCCAGACAACCTCGGTGGGCGATTTTTCATGAACCCCTCATCTCTACCCAACTTCAGAGGCCCTAGACTGGAGAGGAACCTTTCTACATTTTCCCTGTACCCTCTGGCTGCTGGACCCTGACCTCTGCCTCCTCTTCCCCTGGCCCCGAGGGCTCTGGGGCTCCCAGGGGAGCAGAGTGAGTCTCATGATGTCCACTCCTATTGCATCCTTTGTGGGTGGCAGCTCGGAGGCTCGGGCGTGGTGAGGATGTGACTTCTCTCTGGCCATGCTGGGCCGGGCTGGCCAGACCTCCTGACTCCAGGTTCTGTGCACCGTCTTCAGTGTTGTGTGAACGAAAGCCCCCTTTCCTGCAGTCCTCCTGTCCTGGCTGTGTTGTCACCCACGTGCTGTGATGATGGGCATTAATTAGGACCTGTATCTGTCAGCATTCTTGTAGCTATAATCTAAAGATTGACCACATAACTTAGAGGAAAGAAGATTTCTTTTCTTTTTTTTGGATTTATGTAGTTGTTTGTTTGTTTTGTTTTGTAGTACTAGGGATTGATCCCAGGGAATTCTACCTCTGAGCTACACCCCCAGCCCTATTTTTTAAAATTTTTTATTTTTATTTTTATATTTTTATTTCTTTTGCGGTACCGGGGATTGAACCCAGGGGCATTCTATCTCCGCGCTACACCCCCGGCCCTATTTTTAAAAATTTCTTATTTTTATTTTTTTATTTTTATTTTTTTTGCGGTACTGGGGATTGAACCCAGGGGCGTTCTACCTCTGCACTACACCCCCGGCTCTATTTTTTTAAAATTTATTTTTATTTTTATTTTTATTTCTTTTGTGGTACTGGGGATTGAACCCAGGGGCGTTCTACCTCCGCGCTACGCCCCCGGCCCTATTTTTTTATACTTTATTCTGAAACCGGGTCTCACAAAGTTGCAGAGGGCCTCACTAGGTAGAGAGAGAGAGAGAGAGACAGAGAAAGAGAGAGAGAGAGCTGAGGCTGGCCGCGAACCCGGATCTTCCGGTCTCTGCCTCCCAAAGTACTGGGATTACAAGCGTGCGCCACCACGCCCTGGCCAAAATTTTTATTTTTAAACAGAGTCTCACTAAATCAATGAGAGTCTCACTACTTGCTGAGGCTGTCCTCGAACCTGCGATCCTCCTGTCTCAGCCTCCCAAATACTGGGATTACAGGCATGCACCATCATGCCCGGCAGAAGATTCATTTTCTTACGGTCTCGGGTTCAGTCCATGCGAGGCTGGGGACTGTGGTGATAGGAGGTGTCTGGAAAGCACACAGGCTGTGCTCTTCACGTCATAGAGGCCGGCCCCACCTCTGGCTATACCCAACCGGCCTATCAGGACCACCCAGGTAAATCCATTACAGTGGATTTATCCACTTCTGGGATTTCAACCCTCACGATTCAATTACACCAGCTCCAAACATTAAGTGAGTTCTTTAGGGGACATTTTATATCTAACTATAACAGGACCCGACAGCCTGTTTCTGAGGGGCTGGGTGACAGCAGCAGGGATTGACCCCTCTGAATGGCATGTCGCACACAAAGCCAGCACAGAAGCGGCTGCCACGGGGCTCTTTGGAGACTTGTCTGGGCCGAGGCAGGTAAAATGCCTGCGCACGCTGGCCCAGCGCCCACAGCTCATGTTGGCTATTATTATTGTTATTATTAGATCTGTGACATTCATTATTTTAGTCCTAATAATGGGCAGGCAGCTTGCCAAGTCCTGTGCGTGCAAAGGCAACCATGGCGTCCTGGCCTGTGGGAGAACAGGGATCAGACAACACCGCTTTGGTGTGAGGCTCCTGTGCATCTTGCTGCACACAGGGCGGCAGTCTGTGACCTCCCTGGGGGTACCAAAAGTGAGTTTGGATGCTGGCCTTCCTAGTCACTTGTAGGGCCCTGGCTTGTGGTGGAGAGGGGTTGGAGGGCTTCCTGCAGGAGGTGTCTGTGAATGTCTGTCCTGCCACAGGAAGCTGCTTGTCCCCCGTTCCCACTGGGGACCCTGTCCAGAGCACATTAGGTTGCAGACTGAGCCTGTTTGATCCTGAGCTGTGTGAACTCATCAAGGCTCAGGACGGTGATCTGTCTCCTGAGCAGTCTGTGATGGCAGGTTCCTACTTACCTGCCAGTGACAACTCAGGCACCCAGAGGATCCCTGGGGAGCAGGGTTTGCTTGTGCACCCACAGAGACGTGGGGCCTGCATCCCTGTGGCTTCAGGGGAACGGGGCATCTGACCCATGTGCAGGGAGAGAGAGGATGTGCTGGTAGTGTCTGTGCCCCCTGGGTTCCGACCCCAGGCCAGGCAGTGAAGGTTGTGAGGCCATTGAGTTTATTTCCAGGAACGTGGCGCCGTCACCTTCGTCTGTCTGGGCTGTGGGGGGAGACAGACCCTGGGTTGCATCTTGGCCCATCCTGGAACCTTTCTTACCTTTCTGTGGCTAGGTTTACTCTAAATCGGGGTGAGGGTCTTGCATCTAATTCTTGGGGTCCTTATGAGATGGCCAAGAAAGATATTGCCCAGCCCTGATGAATTCACAGAAACTGATGCCCCCTCCTGCCCCACCTACCCATGGACACTGAGCCCCAAGCTCCTCGGGCACTTCCCAGCAGCCTCTTAGTCTCCAGGGGGTCTCCAACAAAGAGGCTGGCCTCCCTCTGCACCAGCCAAGAGGATTGTTTATTTGTTTTTGTGGGGCTTGAACCCAGGGGCCTTCTACTTCTGAGCTATATCCTCAGCTCCATTTAATTTTTTATTTTGAAACAGGGTCTCTCTAAGTTACCACACACTAGCCTCGAAACTGTGATCCTCCTGTCTCAGCCTCCCAAGTACTGGGATGACAGGTGTGTGCCTCTGTGCCTGGAGCCAAGAGGGTTTTTAAGGCCCTGAGCAGAAGACCTGCAGTCCCAGGATGCTTCTGTTGCTCTCAGCTCAGGGCTTTCCTGGAGTCTTCGAGCTGCCTTTGGGGCCCGATTCTGTCCCTTCTCCAGCATGCTTCTGTGCAGTGGCTGGGCAGTGGCCGGCGCAGGCTGGGCGGCGGCTGTCCCTCCCGCTCCTCCCTGGGGGCTGCTGGGTTCACTGCCTCCTCCAACTGCGCCCGTCCTCCTTGGACTGAGGCTCTAGGGCTGATGTGGTTTGTTGATGTGTGTTGAACTGTGCTGGATTTGTTTTGTGCCCTGGTGGTGGCAGCAGCCGCTGTCATGAGAACCTGGTGGCATCCAGGGGAAGGTTGCATCCATGAGGAAGCGGGTTTGGTGGCAGCAGCAGCAAGGGCGGCAGAGGGGCTCAGGCCTGGCTGCTCCCCACACCCCTAACAGTGCACAGAGCTTCTCCAGGCCCCACAGCCTGTGAACCACCGACCACAGCATGAAGGTGGCCCCGGGACTCTCTGAACCTTCTCTTTCACTTGAGCCCTGATCCGGCTCTGGGGAACCATGGGTCAGTTTCTGGGCGAAGCGAGAGCAGGCACATGGTTCATATTAATGATGGCAAGATAATTTCTTGACTGAGGAGGCCCAGGACTGAGCACGCTGTCATTGCAATTCTGGCCACCTGGTTGGGCAATTTAAGACATGGGGTATCAAGGCCCTGCAGCTCCACCCCTCTGGAGGCCAGGACGGTTTAGGAGATGGACATGTGGCAGTGGTGGGTCCTCTAGGATTCCTGTGTGAGAACAAGGGACAGCAGATGGCAGTAGTCCCAGTCCTGCATCTCCTGTCACAGTGACTTTGGAGAGAACTTTCTCCTGTTGAGCCTCCCCCACATCCCAGAAACAGGCTGTAGGTTGAGGGGACATCTCGGGCTCTGTTCAAGTCTAAGTTTCTTGAACCCCCCCTTTACTCTTTTGTAAGGTGTCTTTGAAGACTTGGTGTATTACAGAAACGGCTTGGTGTTGGTTTGGGGACTGTATGCTTATGACGGTCCACACCAAGGACAAGGACATCCTAGCAGGGGGGAGTGTCACTGTGCAGCTGTTGGAATCACCCACACTGAAGGATGGGGTCATGCATTGTTGAGGGGCTGTTCCTGTCATCTTTGCCAGCTGTGCCCCTGTTTCTAGATGTTTCCAGGAGTGGCACCTGGGGATCATTGTAGCTACAGGAGGCAAGCGGGTCTGGATACAGGGTCCAAGTCCTCCCCAGGCTGGGGGCAGGCAGGTAAAGCTCTCTGCACCTGACCTTTTGTTGTTGGTCACAGCTGAATGTGACTCTCAGCAACATCTGTCAGAAAGCGGGGAATTAAAATCAATCCCAAGGCTCCATTCGCACCCTAGTGACAGGACAGCGGCTGCCGGCCTCATTGGGATTCAGGGGTGGGTGTCCGCGGCCTCCGGTGCTGCTGTTCTGTGGGATCCGGGCGTCGCAGCCCTGTTCTCCATTCTACTGACCTTTCTGCTTTGAAATTGCCCAGCACAGAACATGTTACTCCCGGAGGGAGAAACCCAGATAGAACAAGCAAAGCCTGCGACCCCGAGGCCCCGGAGAGGCATCGAGGAAGGCTGCAGGAGGTCTATTCTTGACTTTGCAAGGGAGAAGAGGGTGCTGCTTCTCCAAGGACATCCCCTCCTGCTGGGGGAGAGAAGGCTCGCGACAGGGGCCGGCAGTGCTGGGGACGGGGGAGTGGGGCTCTGAGCAGACCCAGGAGTATGGCTCCTCTCCGGAGAGATCGCTGGCTCCTCTCTGACGGTGTCACCCCCGCTACTTATTATGGGCAGGGTATTTACCCCAGAGGGTTTTGAAGCAGCATCTTTGCCTCCCTGGGATGGTTTAGATTTGTGTACGGGGCATGAGCCAGCAGGACTTGAGTCAGCCAGGGTGTTCCAGAGCTGTGGAGCTACTTGTCCCAAGGGACGTGGTTGGGTGGTCCTGGTGTGGTTGGATCAGGCCCCTGCAGGCTGGGCAGGGGGTCCCAGGTCTCGGAGAGGTTGAGTTGGTTGTGCACTGCTCGAGGTTGCTGGGCATGACATCCACCTGCCTCTGCTCACCTGGCCTTGTGCCCCGCCCCCGGCTGGGTCTGTCTTGAGGAATGGGGTCTTCTTTGCACAAAAGCCTCTCTAGGTCAGCAGCGGCTCTAGGCCCTCCCTGGGTTGATTTCAGAGGAAACGTTGCTCAGTCATCTTCTGTTTTCTGTATTCTGATGCTTTGACAACTTGGGGACTTTGCTGACCCCAGAGGGATGTCCCTCAGAGGGCAGTCCATCCCTAGAGATAGCAGAGTGCTGGAGAGAGGCTTCCAAATGCAAACAGACCCACCCTGATCCTTGCCCCAAGCACCTCCTTCCTTCAGCTCTTACACTTCTCACACTTGGGGCCACCATCCATCTGCCGAGTCATCCCAGGGACAGGTGCCACACAGGGAGGGAGGGAGGGACAGCCCCTCTGCCCCAGAGCCCCTGATTATTCACAGGAGCCAACCCCAGTCCTGCTCACCCTGCCTCACGCCTTCCTTCCTGTGGACACCACAGTAAAGGTGGTTTTGCCCCGTTCCCCCTGGTGCGAGCCCTGGTGTCCTTTGGGGTCTCCCACCTCCACCTCCTATTTCTAGGGAACTGGGATAGTCATAGACTTCGTTGTTTCTGGCAGTCACTTCCATGTCTGTGTGTCTTATATCTAATTAAGACAAATCCTGGGATCCCTTAATGCCTGTTGCCAGGGAGCCCCTCATCCCGGGGAAGGCCAGCCCAGAGACCACCTTCTGGAGACCTGTTGCCCACCAGGTGCTGACAGTCCTGGTCATCTTAAGGCCTGGCCCTGGGGGGGGGTCTCAGGATGAATCAGTTCCGGGCAGAAGGATACTTCCGGGAAGGACCTTGAGCTTCTGGGGAGAGTGGGGTGGGGGTACAGAAGGGGGGAAGCAAGGGACAGACCCGGGCTCTAGTCTATCAGCCTAGTCTAGCAGGGGGGTGGCCTTGGCCAGCTGATTGATCTCATAGACCCTCAGTTTCCTAGCTGTGAAACTAGGGACTTTAAAATCTTCTCCTTAGATCCATGAGGAGTTACCTACAAATGTACAAGACTGCTGTTACAGGGCTATAAAATAACAACCCCACCCCCCCAAGCTGTTCACATCCAAAGTCCTAGGATTTGTGAATGTTACATTTCTGGTGAACAGGAATTTACAGATGTGGTCTGGTGATGGCAGATTACGCCAGATTACTCGATGGGACTGATGCAGTCACAAAGATCTTATTAAGAGGGCTGAAGGACAAGTGGATAGGGGAGGAGGCAACTGGACTGTGGAAGTAGAGACTGGGGTGATATGGCCACAAGCCAGGAAGTGCAGGTCTCTCTAGAGCTGGCAGAGACAAGGAAGACATTCTCCCCTGGAGTCTCAGAAGGAGCCGGCCCTGCTACACTTCACTTTAGCTCCATAGAACCATTTCAGACATCTGACCTTCGGAACTGTAGGAGCATAACTTTGTTACAGCAGCAACAGGACACTAATGCATGCTAGCTGTTATTCTGACTGTAGGGTAGTGAGTATGAGCTTGAGTCCTGGGGGCACATAGCCTTGGATGAGAGTCATGGTCTGTGCAACCTTGGAGATATCACCTAACCTCTCTGTGCCTCAGTTTCCCCACCTGTAACTGGGGATGAGAATACTGCTCATTTCATGCTCTTGCTAGTGTTATGCCTCTCAAGTGTTGAGAGCCCATTGGTCAATTTAGTTTCGAAGTTAGAATACTGACATTATCATGATCCACATTTAGAGTGAGAGCTCAGGATGCAGGGCTCCGGGGAGAGGCCTGTGTCCTGCTGTCCTGTTGTTTTGTAAGTACTTGCTGAAGGAAAGAAGGAGGTCCAGTTCACACTCCTCACATGACAGATAAGGATTCCAAGGTCAGAGATGAGCTTCCAGGGTTGCCCAATAGGGTAACATCAGTCTGTCCCATGGTGTCCAAGGCCCAGGGTAGTAGCATCGGCACTCACTTGGCTACCTCTAGGGGCTTGCTGTGCATGTGACCAAGGAGGACAAGCCACCTGCAGGCAGCTGTGGCATATGTGACTTGGCTCCTGTAGATCTGAGATGGTCACCATTCAGAAACCAGCGCCCATTGCTCCCATCCTTCGGCCCCGCCTCGCTGGCCAGCTGCCCTCTTATCCGAGACAGATGAATACATCGGTCCCTCTAGTTCGCATGGCCTTTCCATGTCGCTGGGCTGTGATTTCCCTGCCATTGACTGGATTGATGTGAATGGTGACTGACCCAGACTCAAGGAAGTAAGTTAAAAATTCTCTTTCACAATAACAAATGCAGGTGAGGAGGTGGGGAAATAGGAAACCTTCTACACTGTTGAGGGACTGCAAATTAGTACAGTATGGAGATCAGTGGGGAGGTTCCTCAGAAGACTAGGAATGGAACCACCATATACCACTCTTGTACCACTCCTCTTTCCAAAGGAATTGAAGTCCTAATATTATACTGATACATGCATATCCATGTTTATAGCAGCACAATTCCCAATAGCCAAAATGTGGAACCAGTCTAGGTGTCTATCAACAGATGAATGGGTTATGAAATTGTGGTATGTTCACACAATGAAATTTTACTCAGCCATAAAGAAGAACAAAGCTATGTCATTTGCAGGAAAATGGATGGAACTAGAGAATATTATGCTAAGTGAGATTAGCCAGTCTCAGGAAGTGAAGGGTCATATGTTTTCTCTTATATGTGGAAGTTAGAGAGAAATTGGGAAGCAAAAAAGATTTCAGGTAAACGAGGGGAGAGATCAGTAGAATAGTGGAAGGGGATTTGAAGAGGGTGGTAGGGAGGGGAAAAGGGAGGTCTGACGAAGAAAACAGTTCAAACAATTCTACGTACATTTGAGACACTATCAATACCAATTTCAATATTATGAACAGGGAGGAGGAAGCAGTGGGGTGGGATCTGGAGGGAAAGGAGCCAGGTGGTGTGTGCATGTGTGTTTCTATGACGCCGAATCTCAACATGATGTATGGTTACAATGCACCAATGAAAGTATAAAACAATGACCCTTTCAGAAACTTT
The DNA here is from genome assembly GCA_004027185.1 of Glis glis. NCBI lineage: Eukaryota > Metazoa > Chordata > Mammalia > Rodentia > Gliridae > Glis > Glis glis. Next base: position 1,371 of record PVJS01014713.1, on the reverse strand, counting down.
CTCTACCCGAGATGTCTATAGCTCATCTTAGAAATTATTTGTTGCAAAGCTGGGCGTCATGGCACATGCCTGTAATCCCAGTACTTGGGATGCTGAGATAGGAGGATTGCAGGTTCGAGGACAACCTCAGCAAGTCGTGAGACTCTCATCAACCTAACGAGACCCTGTTTCGAAATAAAAATAAAAAAATAGGGCTGGAGATGTAGCTCGGAGGTAGAATGCCCCTGGGTTCAATCCCCAGTGCCACAAAAAAAGAAGTCTTTGTTGCATTGCCACACTCCCAAAGCCTCAAGGATCGTTTCCAGTTGTTTAACTCTAAAAGGCAGTTGTAAAACATTACTGAGAACAGCCAAGTGTGAGAAGAGGGTGGAGGTAAATCCAGGGAGGGAGCGCAGCAAGAGGCCAATTTCAAGAAGTGCATTTCCAGAAATCTCAACCCTTCCCCCAGGGTAATGTAGGATCAGCACCCTTCAGAAATGGGTGGGGTGTCGGAGCATCAAGGATGGACTCAAGGCCTTCATAAGACTAGAGTGACGAGCCCTGTGCGTGCGATTTCCAAGCAGTACCTGGAGCTGCACGTTCCTCTTTCTTCCCTGCTTGATTTCTTCAAGGTCGGTCCACTACCTCCATCATGCCCGTGGAGAAGCTGGGACACAAGGACCAAAGCAATTTGGGCAAAGTCACAAAGACACACTTGGATTCAATCCAGTCTTCCTGCACCTTAGCCCTTCTCTGGTTCCATTGTGAGCCAGATGCACCAATGTGGAGGGGAACCCAGGTGGCCGCCATCACCTCCTCTGGGAGTGGGGCAGGACAAGCCAACTGGGAAAGAAGAGGCAGAGGTTCAGACAGATCCGGACCCAGGGGCTGACCCTCTGAAGGGAAGACCCATGATTAGGTGACGGATTCTGGGAGTCCAATCACCTACGTGTGGGTCTTTCCTGTAGAGGGTAATGAAGACGTCCCATAGGAAGGCAAGGGTAGTGCAAATATGAGGGTGTGGGACCTGCCTCTCATTTGAGTGTGAGTCTGTCTATTCTTGGCTCCCCGACCCTGTCTGCTCACTTGACAAATTCATTGGGCACCTGCTACATGGCGGGTATGACTTGGGGGACTGGGATGCAACCACGAGCCAGCTCAAGCCCTGCCCTGCCCAAGCTCACTCTTTCAGTCAGCACTCACACCACTACGTCCCCAGATACCCGACAGCCACAACTTAGAGGAAGGGAGATTTATTTACTTGCGGTTCTGGGGATTTCAGTCTTACATGTGCTGCCGAGCAGGAGCTGGGCCTCTAGGCCTCTAGGGCATGATGGTGAAGAAGAGGAGGAGGAGGAGGAAGAGGAGGAGGAGGAAGAGGAGGAGGAGGAA